>CAOLHI010006348.1:0-36654 GCA_948474755.1 Ctenosaura bakeri
GCACTGCTCTGGCATCCAAAATGGCAGCTTCCAGTTGGTCGTGGGTCTCGACCAACCGCTGAAGCTCTCTGGCCTAAAGCCCGCCCTCTGCAGATTGCAGGCTCGCATTGGTGCGAGCCTGCAAATCTGCACTGGATAGCAGGCACGCAATGGCGCGCGCCGGCATTTTGAAGGACCGGAAAAATCAGGACTTTCAAAAACACGCTGGAGGAGTACTTGGGGTTGTTCTGGAGCGGACTGAGGTGTGGATCTACGGTAAGTAGTCCAGATCCAGTCCACTCCAAGGTGCAGACGTCCTCCGTGGAGGACGCACTGCACTGTTTTACTTATCCTGTGCGGAAATGGCCAAAGTGTTCTTCCTAGCATTTAGGTGGAATCTCTTTTCTTCTGGGGTTAGCCACTGCCAATTCATTATACTTGAAAACGCTCTCTCTCTTTTTGTCCCATTGTACAGCACTTCACATCTGTTTACACCGAACTGTGCTTACTATATTGATGAGCATTCATCCAGTTTCTTTACAGACTGCTTTCTGTCATTTTTATGAACAACTTGATTTTACGAAAAGGTTGGCCAGCTTATTATTCACCTCTGACTCCAGATCATTTATAAAGAGGAACCAGAGAGGCAGCATGATGGAATGATTTGAGCACTGGACTATAATGCTAGAGGCCAGGGTTTGATTCCTCTCTAGGCCATGGAAACCCACTAGTTGACTTTGGGCACATCACACACTCAGCCCCAGAAAACCCCATGACAGGTTCATCTTACAGTCGCCATAAGTCAGAAATTGTGAGATTACCACAGTCTCAGATGGGAATTTATGTTACAAATACTATCTAAAATAAGAATTGGTAATAAATTTATGATCTGTATAAAAGCAATATATCAAAATCAGTTGACACAAAAATAATTATAAACGGAGAAAGAACAGGAAAAAATTGATATAATCAGTGGGACAAGACAGGGATACCCATTTTCTCCTCTTTTATTCATATCTGTTATGGAAGCTTTGATAATCAAGATGAAAATGGAAAAGGATATAAGAAGATTGAAAATAAAGAGGCATGAGCTTAAAATATGGACATATGCAGATGATATAGTGGTCATGTTGGAAGAACCAGTTTGAAGCATAACAGAGTTGAAAAAAAATATTATCTGAATTTGAAGAAGTGTCTGGTTTGAAGGTTAATGACAGTAAAACTAATATCTTAACAAAAAATATAACTAAAAAAGATGAAAACAAATTAACATACATGTCCGGCTTTACTGTAAACATGAAAGTGAAGTATTTGGGTATTCAATTAACAAAAAAAATGGATTTGTGTAAGAATAATTGTGAAAAGACTTAAAGAGAGATTAATAATGATCTCCAAAAATGGAAGAAACTAAAATTATTATTTCTCAAAAGAATTGCTTCGATTAAGATGTCAGTATTGCCAAAATTACTTTTTCTTTTTCAGACAATCCCAACAATACATAATGATTCCATCTTTAAAAAATGTGAAAGAGAAATATCCCAATTTATCTGGGATGGGAAAAAAAGCAAGAACCAAGATGAAAATACTGAATGATTTGAGAGACAGGTGAGGTCTGGGACTACATAATTTGAAATTGTATTTTCACGTGTGTTGCCTTGAATAGCTTACAGAATGGGCCAAATTAAGCAATAATGAACTGTTGGAATTGGAAGGGCAAGATCTAATGTTTGGCTGGCATGGGTACTTTGGTTACAAGAAGGATAAAGTTCATAGTAACTTTAATAATCATTATATCAGCAAGACCATAATAAAGACCTGGAAAAAATATAAGACAAGACTATACTTGTCAGGAACAGATTCACCCTCAAACGTAGCAATAAACTTTAGTAGAAGATTTATTGAAACATAGTGAATGATACTGTCTATCAGACGTTAAAGCTCGAGAATGGAATGCTTTCCCCCCGCCTTACACTTAAACAGCAAGTTTCTCCTGAGATAGTTGTAAAAGGACGAACGTCATCATGCCAAATGGTTCCTTTGAAATTCCAGCCGGAAGGAATGGTTGGCACCTGGGAAAGTTAACAGCCTACTATCACTATTTCCCCAGGCTACTGCTATCCTAAAACAACAAACATGGAGGACTCCTGACATCCTGCCCCACTTTTTTTTAAAAAAAAAATTCATATACATATAGATACGCAAAACAAGTAAAATATTACAGAACAACAGAAATACAAGAAACCCATGCAGTAATAACAAAGTCAATCGGGGCGTTGAGGAACATCAGTCGGCGAAGAATCCAGCGAAGGGGCTCTCTTCAGCAAACTGGAATGAAAGACAGGATGAATTGCCTTGAGGGAAGAAGGGAGATCCAGTTCAAAAGAAACATCGTTAATAGCTCTTTTCACAGGAAAAGGACCGAGAAATCGAGGGGAAAGTTTTTTAGAAGGAGAAGTAGACGAAATGTGCTTAGAGGAAAGAAAGACCAGATCCCCGGGTTTGTAAGAGGGGTTAGGCTGCCGTTTGCGGTCGGCAAAGCGTTTGTGAGAAGCTTTTGCAGACGCTATAGCATCCGAAACGGATTGCCAAATGCCCGAAAATTTAGAGACCCAAGCAGAAACAGAAGGAGGAGCAGAGGAAGGGAGGGTGAGGGGGGGGAAAGGAGAAGGAAGAAAGCCGTAAACTATTTCAAACGGGGGTTTCCCAGTAGAAGCATGAACAGCATGGTTTACAGCAAACTCAGCAAACGGGAGAAGCGAAACCCAATCGTTCTGGTTTTCAGAAACAAAGCACCTAAGAAATTGTTCAAGAGATTTGTTAGCACGCTCAGATTGGCCATCTGTTTGGGGGTGATAAGCACTGCTGAGTTTCTGAGTGATTCCCAGGGTTTTCAAGAGGCAGGTCCAAAACTTGGAAGTGAAAATTGGATCCCTGTCCGAAATGATCACCGAAGGTAGTCCGTGAAGTTTCCATACATGATGAACGAATAGGTCAGCAAGTCGTTCAGCATTGGGTACTTTCTTTAGAGGAACAAAATGACATTGCTTGGAAAAGTGATCAGTAACAACCCAAATAACATGAAAGCCATGTGAAGAGGGGAGAGAGACGATAAAATCCCATGCGATAACCGACCAGGGGCTACAAGGAGCAGGCAGAGGTTGTAGGAGCCCTTGAGGCTTAGATGTGGGCGATTTAGAAACGTTGCAAGTAGCACACTGTTTAATGTAAGTTTGCACGGAGGAGTTTAGTCCAGGCCACCAAAAAAGGCGGCGAATCGCATGCAATGTCTTCAAAAACCCAAAATGTCCAGCAGGTTTGGAATCGTGATGACGATGAAGTACATGCTCACGGGCAGCAGGGGGGACGTAGACCTTGGAGCCATAGAAAGGGAGATTGTCAACCCACTCAATTTTGTCCTTATTTGCCGGGAGCCATGAGTCGGCATGCGCTGCATGGACGATAGCATCGCGGAGAGCGGAGTCACAGAGGGAGGAGGCAGAAAGCCTTGTTTTTGCTAATGAGCGAGTAGTTACTTGAGAAGCCAGGGAGGAGGCAGGAAATAAGGCTTTGGGGGGGGGACGTAGCAGAAGGTCCCTCAAAACAGGGAAGTCGAGATAGAGGGTCCGCCAATTGGTTGGAACGGCCAGGTTTGAAAACAATTTTAAACCGGAACCTCTGGAAAAATTCAGCCCATCTCGCCTGCTTAGGGGAGAGTTTCTTAACCGACTGCAAGGCTTGCAAATTTCTATGATCAGTCCAGACTTCAAAGGGGAGTCGGGCCCCTTCAAGTAAATGTCGCCAAGTGGTCAGCGCAAAATGAATAGCCTTGGCTTCTTTCTCCCAAATAGGCCAATTAGCTTGTTGATGAGAAAATTTCTTTGAAATGAAAGCACAAGGCTTGAGTGCTCCCTCAGAGTCATGTTGCAAAAGAACAGCGGCCATGGCAAAGTCAGAAGCATCTGTTTGCACAATGAATTGCTTAGCACTGTCGGGGAAAAGTAGCAATGGCTCTGTAGTGAATTTAGATTTCAAATGTTCAAACGCCGACTGACATTCAGGGGACCAACGAAGTTTGTGTGACTTACATGTAGATTCGCCTTTAGGTTTCCGTAACAGGTTAGTAAGCGGAAGCGCTATGGCTGCAAAATCCTCGATAAAGTTCCGGTAAAAGTTTGCAAAGCCAAGAAATTGCTGCAGTTGCTTCAAAGTTTTGGGGACGGGCCATTCCAAAATAGAGTTAATTTTCGAAGGGTCCATTTTAAGTGAACAATCTTGAATCCTATAACCCAAGTAATCAAAGGTTTGGGTGTCAAATTGGCACTTAGACAGATTAACTACGAGGTTATTATCTATCAGCCGCCGAAGCACTTCCCGAACCAATGATACATGAGATTCCATGGAGTCTGCATAAATTAAAATGTCATCCAAATAAATCAGAACCCCCTGATACAATAAGTCGTGGAAAATGGTGTTCAAAAACATCTGAAACACAGATGGTCCAGATTGTAATCCAAAGGGGAGAACCGTCCATTTAAAATTCCCCAGTGGGGTTGCAAAGGTGGTGAGCCATTCAGAGTCTGGGTCCATCCGAATCCTATGAAATGCTTCTTTAAGATCAAGCTTAGTGAAATATTTTCCTTGAACAAGATGGTCTAAAACGGTCCGTATCAGGGGAATGGGATAACAATTGGAAGAGATAACCTGGTTAATAGCAGAGTAGTTAACTATCAGCCTCGGATCCGCTCCGGGATCTTTTCTCTTTCGGAAGAAGACAGGACTCGCCGTAGGGGCTGTAGAAGGCTTGATAAAGCCACGAGCCAAATTTTTATTAAGGAACTTTTTGAGGGCAAGGAGTTCTTGCTGGCTCATGGGGTAG
This sequence comes from Ctenosaura bakeri, assembly GCA_948474755.1. Taxonomy (NCBI): domain Eukaryota; kingdom Metazoa; phylum Chordata; class Lepidosauria; order Squamata; family Iguanidae; genus Ctenosaura; species Ctenosaura bakeri. The sequence goes on from CAOLHI010006348.1 coordinate 4,856, forward strand.
ATTTTTGGTTTAGGCAGCGAGGCTCCGTCAATCAATTCCAATTTACAGTCAAATTCAGTGTGGGGGGGCAATTTGTCAGCCTCCCTCTCATGAAAGGCCTTCTGTAAATCACGGTAGTGCGAAGGAATTTGTTGCAATTCTTCATGGCCAATAGAGAAGCTTGCCTCGGAAGAGGATAGAGTGCCAGCGGTCCAGTCTATTTGGGGATTATATTTACGGAGCCAGTCGATTCCCAAGACCAATTCGAACTGCACCGCCTTGGGAACTAGGAACCGCATGCTATAATTATTTTGGTCCATTTGGAATGAGATGGGCATGGTGATTTCGCTTATTGCTCCTCCAGTCATTGAGGTCCCATCCATTTGAGTTAACTTGATGGGGCGTTCCAAAGGCTCATATAGAGTTTTAAGGGTCTTGGCCAATTTGGGGTGTAACAAACTTCTGGAGCAGCCAGAGTCAATTAGTGCCCTATGTACATGCAAGGTCCCATCTCCGCCAGTAATCGTAACCGTGGTATAGAAATGGGGAATTTTAGGAGTACTTACAGCTGTTCCCGCTGCTTTCAAACCGCCACCGTTGGGTTCAGAATCCCCATCTGTGTCCGAGGAATACGAAGAAGAGGTTTCACCGTCGGGAGCGGAGTCTCCTGTCGCTGCTGCAGGGTCCTTATGAGTGCGTCTGAGCGGTTGTTTGATGGCCGTTGTCTGACGTGTAGATTCTTTATTCCTGGGGTCTGCTCGTGCTCCTTTAGTCCCCACCGTGGCTTGGTTACTGGTGCAGTTGTTGGCAAGGTGACCCGGTTTCCCACAGGTGAAACACATGCCCAAACGGAGGCGTTTGTTTCGTTCCTCAACATTGAGGAAGGTGGGACGGCGAGGTTGTCGTTTTGTTAAGTCTTGTCGTTGTCGGTTCAACTGAACAGTGTGGGTTATACCCTCCACTTCAGTAGCTAGTCTGATCCAACCTAGCAGGGTTTGTGGGTTGGCCTGCATTAGGCACCCGTGTAAGATATCAGGGTCTAGTCCATCTTTGTATAACTCGATAAGAATCTCATCATTCCACTGCACTTTGGTGGCCAGGTTTCTAAATTCACGCGAATATGTTCCCACGTCGTTCCTGCCTTGTTTCATTTGTTTTAGTTGATATTTAGTTTTTTCTAGTAGATGGGGGTCTTCAAACCGTTCACGCAAATGGTTCATGAAGAGCTGCAGATTTTACGTCGGGGGCGCGGGTGTCATATAGGTTCGCTACCCAGTCAGCTGCCAGTCCTTTCATTCTCTGGCTGAGGTATCTAATTCGGGCTGCATCATCCCGAAAGAGGTGGCCATGATCGACCATGAAATTATTTGCCATAGTCATAAAGAAAGAGAGTTTCTCACCCTTCCCGTTGAAGGACGCTTTCAGGTCTCCCACGTTTCTGAGTAGCGGTGGCGCTGGAGCTTGCCCTGCTGGTTGCTGGGGCGGACCAGGGGTGCCTGCCGCTGGCACAGCCGCTCGTGGTTCGTGTGCTGGTGTTCTCAATGTCTGCGAGGGACGGATGCTCATCTCACGTAACATGGTCTTGAGTTCGAGTATCTCCTCATCTTTTCTCTCCAGTTCTGTTTCCATTCGTGCCATTTCCGCCAGAAAGGAAAGGTCTTTGGCTGATGTGTCCCATCTAGCAGCCCTTCTGCGTTGTCTTACCGACATAAGCGGCTTCTCTCCCCAGACCCAGGTTTGGCCGCTTGTGGGGGTTTCCATAGCCTCGCTCAGCGGTAAATTTGTCTTGGTATCCATGGACGCTTCGGTCTCTGCAGTTCCATCAGATTCTGCAGATCCTCGTTCTTCTTCAGTAATTAACTGATCCACTACTTGATGCATTTTAGGAAAAAAAAGATTCTCGAGCTTTCTGTCAGGAACAGATTCACCCTCAAACGTAGCAATAAACTTTAGTAGAAGATTTATTGAAACATAGTGAATGATACTGTCTATCAGACGTTAAAGCTCGAGAATGGAATGCTTTCCCCCCGCCTTACACTTAAACAGCAAGTTTCTCCTGAGATAGTTGTAAAAGGACGAACGTCATCATGCCAAATGGTTCCTTTGAAATTCCAGCCGGAAGGAATGGTTGGCACCTGAGAAAGTTAACAGCCTACTATCACTATTTCCCCAGGCTACTGCTATCCTAAAACAACAAACATGGAGGACTCCTGACAATACTCCACAACAGCGTTGTGGCTTTTGCTACATAAGGCATTTTATAATAAGGAAAATAATATAAAATAATCAGGAAAATATCTTTAATGGCCATTGGATAACATATAAGGATTTAACAAAACTACAAGGTGATACAGTGATGATTAAAACCCAAAAAGAACTGAAAGAAGAAGGCCTGAACTGTCATTGGTTGCTTTATAGACAAGGGGAAATGGAAGGTAAAATCAAAATTGAATGAATTTTGAATAAAAACAACATAATTTGATGATATATTGTTTGGAGAAGGGAAAAAAGTAATCTTGAATTATATGCTTGTTTATTAAAATGGGACATGGAAGAAGAGACAGAGAAACAGTCAATGATACAATGGGCTCAGGATATAGGCCATACACTAGAATTTGAATAATGGGGGAAAAAATTGGAAAAAGAGAATCAATTTTACAGCCAGCAAAAATGTAAGAGAAAATGTTTATAATATATATTTACAGTGGTACTTATCACCTGCAAAATTAGAAAAATGTATATGCATTATAGTGACAAATGTTGGAAATGAGGTAAAGAGAAAGGGACACTCTACCATTTATGATGGAATTACCCAAAAGGTAAGAAGTTTTATAAAGCAATATAACTCCAGTTAGAGACAATTTTAAATACTAGATTCCAGATGAAACCAGAGATGTATTTGGGATAAATGTTGGATGAACATTTAGAGAAAAATTATGGAAAACTGTTATTTCATATTATTGTTACAGCTTGTATAATATATGCAAAAGAAAGGAAGAATTCAGATCTACTGACTGAGGATGATTGGTTAATCAGGTTGTGTGACTTTGTGCAAACAGATAAATTAACATCATTGATAGGAGGGAAACCTCAAGAGGAATTTGTTAAAAACCGGGAGTTCTTAATTACTTATTTTAAAGGCAAATGAAGAAATGCAATGATAGTAAGGTTTACAGATTGATGAAATTTAGAATCATGATGTAAAGTAATGTGACTTAATTTTCAATTTTTAAGATAAAGAATATATTTCATTAAGGTACACATACAGTTTATATGTATATATGTATATATAGTATAACTTGAATATATATATTGAATATATATATTGTATAACTTGTAGAATGGACAAAAGAAAATACTGTATAGATAAATTTGTAAAAAATAATAGAGTAATTGATGAAGAGGAAATAATAGAATCAAATAAATTTTGGATCTAAGAAAAATATAATCTGTTTATATCATTTTGATTCTATATACAACCTGGGGGGAAGTGTTAATGTGTGCGAGTTATGTTATGTTTTATGATCAAATGTAAGTCAGTGAATTGCTTAATGAAATTGTTACATGTTTCTCTTTTTTTAGCTCAATAAAATAAATAAATAAATAAATATTTTATATTATGAATATATGAATATACAATGAATAATTACATTTTAATGTACATTTTTGCATGTTTTTAGCAGTATTGTTTTTAAATTGTAAGCTGCCTTGAGACCCAATTTAGGAAAAAGGTGAAATGGATGATATTATCATTAACATTGCTGCAGCAGCAGCTTCTATTTACTCCTGGACTCCAATATGAGCCTGGGTGCCCAACATTAAGTGGTGGCCAAGAGGATATTAGGATATTTGGATAGTTAAAACTAGTGCACCAGCAGTGCCCTTTCCTTGAGCACTCAGATCTGTCTACTGTGACATGTATCTTCATTACATCCCATATGGATTACTGTGATGGAGTTACACAGAGTTGCCTTTGGGAAGTGTTCAGAAACTCCAGAAGATCCAAAATGCTGCACTTAGACTGCTGATTGGGACTGGTTACAGGGATCATGTAACTCCCCTGTTGAAACAGGTTTACTGGGTACTAATGCATTTCTAGGTCACCTTCTTATGATCTTTAAAACCCTACATCTCTTGGTTCCAGAGTATCTAAAGACTGTGTCTCCCAATACAAACTGGCCTGAGTTCTAAGGTCTTTGGAGGAGGCTTTCTTTTGGTCCAATAACCTTCACAGGTAGTAACAGGAGAAAGACTGCTCAGCAGCTACTCCTAGATTGTGGAACTCCCTCTCACGGGAGTTTGCTTAGCCTCCTCCCTGCTCTCTTCCACTGGCAGGTGAAGATCTCTTTATGTAAGCAGGCCTTTGAATGATTTTAATCATATTGCAGAGCAGTGTTCAAAGAGGTATGCTTCTGTTCTTATTTTGTATGCTTTTAATCATGGTTTAAATTATTTGAAAACTGTTTTTAACTATGCATTTTTAATAGAATTGATGTTTACTTTTTTTAAAAAAAATAACAGTATATTTTTGAGTTAAACTATTGTTTTAAAATTTTGTAAGCTGCCTTGGGTTCCTTAGCAGGAAAAAAACGGGATAAAAACTGAATGAATAAATATAAATTATACATAAATAAAAGAAAAATGGCTTTTCCTTTCCTCCATACCTTTCCCACTAAATCAGGGGAATTGTTGACTTACAATTCAGCATTACCTCTCCATGATGGTGGGATTGCTTATTCCTGTGAGGCAAAAGGCTATGCTGATGGTGGCACTGCTACTAGTAGGGTCCTCTACATCATACAAACTTCTCTGAGGAGCCAAATTGAATGTTCTAAACAGTTACTGGACTGGTGGGGAAATAAGCACAGAGCACAGCTGGCGATGTGAGAGGCAACGCAGAGAGATCTTGAACCCAACGTCTACGGGGTCAAGCTGAGTCAAGGAGCAGACAGAGGTTGAAATAACAATGGTGATCTTTATTAAAATACAATCAAACGGTGTATGCAGCACACTCACGCAGATAACTATAGAACATGAAGGTTGGAGTGAGACAGAGGGATTTTTAAGAGGGATTGTTGATTTGGGTGATACTACACCTGTCCTGAAGCCTGGGTAGTTCACTGTGAAAGATCGGAGGTACGTAGTCTCAGTACGTGGGACTGAGAGGAAGGCTCACCAAGCACAGTGGCAGCAAGGCTGGATGGAAATCGGGAGGATCCAAGGAAGGTCTCGGAATCAGGGGTTCTTATAGGGAAAATGTAGCCCTAGGCTAGTCCGTACTTGGAGGAAAACAATGAGTTTCAGGCTGGAGACAAAGCCTCTGAAAGGTCAGAATTTAACATGATTGAGTTAGTTCTGAATTGACAAAGGAGTAGACAGTATGCAAATGCAGAGTGCTTGACAGATGAGGATTCTCCTAATCAAGCCTCCTGCTCGGGGCAGGGAGTTCTTTGTAAGTAGCATGCATACATAATAGAGTACATGCCTTTGAGGTCTTCTGAAGCAGCGGGACGGCTATTTCTGGCCAGCCTGTATTGTGTTGGAATATTACAGCGATTAGTGGCCATGCCTGTCTATGAGCTTGTCTGGGGGACCTTGCAGACACGTAGAGAGGGATGGTAGAAGAGACCCAAATTATTGATATCAAAGTGATATCTAACATCCCACAAATCCGGGCTAGCAACTGCAGTAACAGGACAACAGAAGTAGTGTGGATTGCCACTGGTGGTGATATTTTAGCTAACTCTAGAGGAATTAGTAGAGGTACTATTAACCTTTAATTAACTAATTAATTGACTATTAACCATTCCAAATGTCTCTTACCATGAAAAGCTATGATGAGATAATTCAAAATGAAGCAAGGATTAGTGCAAGAGTTACATTTACATAACTTGAAAGTGGATGATGATGTCAAAGTAACCAAAGAGTTTTGATATCTTGGCTAAGTCATACATCAAAATGGAGGCCTTTGTCAAGAAATCAGAAGAATACTAGGAATTGGAAGGGCAGCTATGACAGAATTAGGAAAGACTATCATGTGTAAAGACTTGTTATTATCTGTGCCATTGTATTTCTGATATCTGTCTATGATTGTGTAAGTTGGACAGTGAAGAAAGCTAACAGGAAGAGTGAACTCATTTGAAAAATGGTACAGGATGAGAGTTCTACAGATGCCACTGACTGACAAAAATACAATGAGTCCAAGAGAAAATCTAGCCTGAACTCTCCCTAGAAGCCAAAATGACCAAACTTGAACTGTTGTATTTTGGACATATCACAAGATGATTTGACTCATTAGAAAATATGAAAATGTCTTTTCAAAACAGAAGATAGTAGGAAAAAAGGAAGGCCACATTACAAGTGGACAGACTCAACCAAGGAAGCTATGACCCTGAGTTTGAAGACTTTAAGGGCTGTTAATAACAGAGTGTTTTTGAGGTCTGTTATTCACACTGATTCCATCAGTCAAGCTGACTTGATGTTAAAGTCAACAGCAATCATTCAGTAACTAATTCAGTAAGGTATGATAAGGATAGGACTAGCAATTGGATTTAGATCTGTAAAGCTTATGTTCTTGGCTGATTTGGGCAATAATCAGGTGCACTCTTGTTAGGGACCATATGAATCTCTAGGGTTTTTAGGATGGGCAATATTCCCAATCAAATGTTCCTCTAACAGGAATCTACCTTGCACTCAATGGGTTCTCTGTAAAGAATTATATCAGTTCACGTGGGAAACGGTTTCTCCGATATGATTATTGTTAACATCAGATAGTTCATATTTTTAATAAACTTTTTTTATCATTATTTATTCTTTTAGGCAGTTTTAAAGGTTTACTAGAAAGCATCTAACTAATGAACAGATACATTTTGTCCCCATAATGTGGTGGTCATGGTGATAAAAAGATACCATTTCCTTACAGCTCCTACAAAAGCCTTTAGCACCTGGACACAAGAGGGCACAAAGCCACATGTTGGCTGGAGGAACATTTCAGAAGAGGAGCCAAGCCAACAGTGTGAGGAAAATTATTGTGCTGCTAATCATCCAAAAGCATGAAACAGATTGGCACTACCAGCGGAAGCACCCTGTTATTTTCCTTCATGCAGACTACTTCATTAAACTTCCTTCAGCAGCATGGGACCACCTTTAAGGTAGTGTAATCTCTGTGCCAAATTAGTCCATAGACTTTGGTAAAGCTGCCAAGGTGGCAGAAGTTATGCTGGTGTTCATAATATAGATATTTGCCACCCACTGAGAACCAGACTGAGAAGCCATCCATTCATGAATTTATTCTATTTATTTTATTACATCATATCAGGTATAGTTCCTTCCTGAATCCTTGTGCTACAGCTGAAAACACCTCCAAGCAACACTTTCAATTTTAAGTGGTCTTTCCATTAGTTGAAGTCTCACTCCTGTTTCTCCAAAATCTCTTGGTGAACATAGTAACAAATTTCCCATTATAGACTTTAAAAAATTAACAGAGGCTAAATTTAGACTGACAAGTGGCATATTCTATGGTCTAAAGTCTGAGATCTGATGCTGCTAACAAATATGCACTACAGTCCATTATGCCACAGGAGAAGAGATTGTTGACCTAGTGCTGGATCTTATTAGCAAGTCATTGATCTCTGCTTTGGTCTTCAGGAGTTCCACAATTTACAACATTTTGGAGGAGATTCAGGCTCTAGGTTAGCCTTTCTGCTTGTCAAAAGGCTGTCATTCGGTAAAAAGTCCAACCTGAAGTTTGCAACTTATCCAGAAGTAAATATCTATGGCCAGTTTTTATAATTCTGTCCTTACATCACACACAGCACTGGATTATTCTGAGGTCATTCAGGCAATAATGAAGGTATTTCTGATACTGAATGCAATGTTAACATTTAATGACCTAAGTTTATTTTTGCTGTTGTTGTTGTGTGCCTTCAAGTAGTTTCTGACTTACGGTGATCCTAAGACAAACCTATCATGGCATTTTCTGGGGCTGAAACTGTGTGTCATGCCCAAGGAGATCCAGTGGGTTTTCATAGCCACCTGGGGAATCAAACCCTGGCTCCCAGGATCACGATCCAACACTCAAACCACTACCACCACACTGGTTGTCAATGACATAGATGTACAAACTAGATTAGCAATCATATACTGGAATCCTGTTGGTTCATCCCAACTAGAGGCAGTTGGTGAATCAACACATAGGCAAATCAAAATGGTTGAATGGCCCCACTATAGTTTGGACTAACAATACAATGCAGGTACATATTGTTTTTAATCCACTGCAGTTTCACTTTATTTTGATGGTGCTCTAAGGCAGATATGATAGAATTTTAGACAAATATTGTCTCACATCCACAAATTCATTTTCCTCTGACAACATATACATGTTTCATTTAATCAGGGAAGTGGTTCAATAAACAGTTGTCTGTCTGAATTTTCTAATGTTTTGAGCTAGCCAACTGGATGGCACACTCAACATGACAAATACATGGCCTGCTCTGCCCTGTAGAGATACAGAGGTCAGCGTTAACAACTGTCAGGAGAAGATGTTGCAACTGCCAGGAGAAGATGTACCTACATTGTGGAGTGCAACATTTTATTACCTTTGTATCTTTCTTGAATTTATTGGGAGTAGAACAGGGTTATGAATTTAGATATGATGCTTGATGTGTTACTTTTTCAAAACTTAGCTTTGCTCATTATTAGTGAATGCAATAAAATTAATTATTAGCAGGAGAAACTTTTGCATTAAATGGTTGCTTATAGTAATAATCTAATTATCACACCCTGGCTTCCTCCCTTCCATTTATTCACAACCCTGCTTTCCCTTTAAAACCACCACCTTAGTGGATAAAGGGCTAAGCTTATCAACGGTACACTACACTACACTACTGGTAGTGTGTTCTTATGAAAGTAAAACTGAATAATATATAATATAATATAATATAATATAAATTATATTATAAAAATAGAATGAAATCTTTATTAAAATTTCCCAACTCAGAAGTGGTTTGGTTTCTTCTCTCTCACACACAAGACCACTGAGAAGACAACCCTCCTTCCAGACAATCCCCCCTCCCTTTGGTTGAAATAAGGCTCTGACTTAAAGTTCGCTCTAAGAATCTCATTGAAGGAAGCTAGAATCCAATTCATGCTCCCTGTTTGTATGCCTTCTGCTATCTCACCCACAGCAAGTTGATGAGACAAGTTGATGAGAAAGAATTACAAGACAAAAGAGAGGACAGATCAAAGACAGGACAATTCAGAGAATTATCAGACCAAGATACAGATTAAGTAGTAATGAATACTAAAATTTTAACATGGAATGTCCAAGGATTTAATTCCACTTATAAGAGATGCTAAATATTTCACTATTTGAAAAAAAAACAAAACAAATCCATATATGCAAAAAAGATGAAAAGTATTTGATGAATCACAAAATAGGAAAGAAATATACTATGTCCTTTGACCAAAATAAATAAATAAATAAATAAATAAATAAGTAAGTAAGTAAGGAGGGTAATACCTGTAAACCAAAGAATAACATCAAAAGAAACATTTAAAGATAAAAGCAGATATTATATTGGCTTAGAGCTACAAATTCATGGTTTTAAATCTATTCCTGACAGAGTATACACATCAGATGAAAATAAAAAAAAATTGATTTTTGAGGAAATTTCTGAATATAATTATGAAAATTTAAATCTGATAGAAGATTGACATGCAGTGATGCATCTCAATCAAGACAGATCTTCTTTTTAAAAAAAAAAAAGACTAAGTATTATCAAGGAAAACTATCCCAATACTTTATAGGTTCATTAGAGATTTGGGCTTTGAGAGATGTCTGGAAATTTCAGAATGAGAATAGCAAAGAATGCAGATATTATTTGGAAAGACATAAATCTTGGTGATGGATTAATGTTTTTCATTTCAAAAATATTATGTAAAATATCCAAAAATATAGAAATGTTGCTCAAGATTATCTCAGCTCACAATCCAGTTTTGCTGACCATTGTTAATACAAAATATGAATTCAACTGGGGATTAAATGACTCATTGCTCAAAAATGAAGACGTAATATCTAAAGTGAGAAAAGAATGAAAGTCATACTTTGAAGAAAATATGAATATGGATACCCTATTAGATATTGTCTGGGATGCTAGCAAAGCTGTCGTGAGGTATCTTTTCTTACAACAGCATTCAATACTAAAGAAAGAAAATTTTTAAAAAAAGAACAAAAAGATACTGGAAGAGATCAAAATTAAAGATGAATGGAAAAAATATCATTCAGAAACAAAACTTCTAATGTCTTATTACCATGGAGTACAGAACCCAAGTATGAGGAAACTGGAAGTGAGCTAATAGGCAGCAAGGCAAAAAGGTGTTTTGTGGAAGACAGTGAGTTTGTGTCTGTTGGGTTGAACCTTCCCAGCCCTAGAGAGTGTCTTGGGAAAGTTTGCTAGGTTGAAGCTGTTGTGTCTGCTTGTTTGCATGCTTCTGTGAGCTGGGAAGAGGCTTGATGTGTGCTTGTTAGTGTCTGTTGTTCTATTGTGTTTGTTCATTAAGGCTGCTTGTTGCTTGTGTCTGTTGCATTAAGGCTGATTGTGTGACCTGAGCCAGGCTTGTTTGGTGTGCTCTTTAGGGCTCTGTTGTTTTATTATGTTGTTACCCCAAAAGGTGGAGTATCCCTTGAGGTCCTCAAGCAGTACCTGCAATTCATTGTAAGAATGGGGAATTGATTCTAATTAAAAAGCCTGCAAGAGGCACAGTAACTAGCACAACATTTTTAGCAATGTTTATGGGGTCCTTGCAGGAAAACCAACCAGAGTCTCAAAAGTAAATTAAAAATGCGTTTTATTGAGGTGAATTCACTTATGTATGCATGCATGCAAGATACAAACAGTCACGTATTCACACAAGAGCTAATGAAGAGCAAGAGAGGAAAAATTTGGATATAGATTATGAGGTTTTGAGGTTATAATTACCAGTACAGAAGAGCAATGAAGAAGCAGTGGAGTGGCTTAGACTTGTGTCTAAGGGCACTACAGTCAGAATTCAGAGTGACATGGTGGTATCCAGCAATTTAGGTACTGCAGCTAACTGGTCAAAATGAAGAGTACTTATACCCATCTGCCTAGAGGGCAAGGGGTGTAGATGGCTCTCTGGCTGAGCAAACAGTGGAGGTTACACAGTGGACAATGAAGTCCAGACCGCATTGATGATCATAGTATTAGGTTATAAGGTATTAGTGGCTATCATAATAACTCTGTAACAGTGGACAGGAAAAAGGAAATGGAAGACATTTAGGTGCTAGGGAGGAGGACTGAAACAATCAGTGGTTTGATGAGAGTTTTCCTTTGCAATTGTTTGTGATGGCAGAAATGATGAAGATTGGTTTAAACCTATTATCTCAAGAGTTACCTGGTGATTGTTCTGACAATGGCCTTGGCCATACCTTGAAGGAATCTCTGACCTACTTTGCAACACACATTTTCAGCCAGTATTTTTTCCGTTGTCCAGCCTGACCTTACAGCCACATTCATTTTATATCAATGCTGATTAATATCTATTGCCAATTAAGTTACGTTTTGCCAATTAAAACCATATCAAATTGGGGAGGTGTGGACTGGTAACAGTGTATAGGCCCAGAGGAAGTGAGTCAGAGACTAAGGGCTTTTCTACACTTTGGGGAGTAAATGGGGCAGTCCATTACTCACCAGACTGGCACGTTCCCCCCCGCATCCACAACGGTCCAGAGCAGCGTGCGCCTGCGCTACACACTACGCAACAAAAATGGAGGCTTCCGGTTGGCGGAGGCTCTCCACCAACAGAAGAAGCTTGCCAGCAGGAAGCCCACCCCCAGAAGATCTGCAGACTCGCACTGGCGCGAGCCTGTAGATCTATACTTTACAGAGCAATGGACTGGGGTGCTCAGCACTATTGAAAGTCCTCTTTTAATCGGTCTTTCAATAGCACGAGCGACCACCAGTTCTGGGCATTCTGGAGTGGGCTGAAGTCCGGACAAACGGTAAGTAGTCCGAACTCAGTTCGCCCCCAAATGCGAACGTCTTCGCAGGAGGACGCACCGCCCCATTTTAAAAACCAAGTGCGGAAAAGTTCTTAGTTGGAGGAAGAGCTAGCAGCCATTAGCTCTCTATATAACTACAGTTCCAGTCCCTGGAGGTCAGCAAAAAGGAGCTCAGCCAACATCTTCAGGGGCTGGAACTGTAGTTATAGAGAGAGTTAATTGCAAGGCCAATGAGTGTTTCATGTGGGGTGTTTAGTGGGGGAGTTTTGTAGAGGAGGCCAGGAGCTCTGTTTTGGGGGCACAGTTCTGTGATGTAATAAACAGGTTGACAAAACTCATCAGGCTGACTATTATTCTTTTCTTTTAGTCCATGTGGCAACCAATGTCACTGTAAGACACAATCATCAGGGAATCACTAGGGATTGCAAGGGTCAGGGTAAGAACCTGAAGGACTTTGATGCACAGGCTGGTGTTTCATCCCAGCTGAAGGACACAGCACAGGAAGGGAAAGAAAAATAGTGGAGGTAAGAACTGGCTCTGCAGATGGTACTGTCAAGAATGGTTTGGGTTCCTAGATTATGGTCTGCAGTTTCATGAAGATGGACATCTAGCAAGTACCTCACAGCAGTTGGCAGAAATGTTTTTGCTAAGAGTCTAACAAACGTAATCAAAACGGGCTTTAAAATCTGTTATAAGGGGGAGGGAGAGAGAGAGAGTATTTTTGAGGGCAAGAGTTTGTCAAGTGCTAGAGATAATAGTCAAAGTATTATAGGGAGAACTTGGCAAATAACACAGGAAACCAATAGTTGGAGGAAAAAAACTTAAATAATCAGCTAGTGGAATAGGCCATAATCTTAGATGTCTCTACACTAATGCACAGCTCATGGAAAATAAACAAAATGAACTTGAACACTTAATGCAGCAAAGCAAATATAATAGGCATCACTGAAACCTATTGGGATGAGTTTTAAGACTGGAATGTAACAATAAAGGGGTATAACCTATTTCAGAGAAATAGACCAAACAGGAAAGGAGGACGGGGAGCACTGTATGTCACGGATGTTTACAACTGTGAAGAGATACATGACTTAAATCCTGGAAGCTGGGTTGAGAGCATCTGGACCCCAAGCAAGGCTGAGGACTTTGGGTGATCCTTTCTGGAACAGAGGACCAAACATTCAGAAAAAGATGAGCAGTAATAGAAGATTTTCAACTATCCTGACATTTATTGGAAGTTAAATTCTGCCAAGAATATAAGGTCCAACAAATTCCTCACTTATCTTTCAGACAATTTCAATGCCCAGAAGGTGAAAGAGGCATGCAGCAAGAGAAGTATAACCTATTTGAGAGAAATAGACCAAACAGGAAAGGAGAAATAGTACACTATATGCCAAGGATGTTTACACCTGTGAAATCATGGAAGCCAGGCTGAGAGGATCTGGGTAAAAATTAAAGGGGAGAAAAACAACAGTGATGCCACTGTTGGGGTCTGACTATAGTCCCTCAACTGAGTCTGAGGACTTCGGATGATCTTCTCCTGGAACAGATGACCTAACATTTAGAAAGAGAGATGTAGCAGATGTAGCAGTAATTGAAGATTTCAACTATCCTGATATTTAGTGGAAGTCAGAGTCTCCAAAGAATATAAGATTCAACAAATTCTATTCTTTATCTTGCAGATAATTTCATTGTCCAGAAGATAGAGGAGGGGAACGGCTACTTTAAATCTGAACCTAACCAACAATGATGACCGGGTTAATGAAGTAGAAGTGGTGGAATCCTTACTTAGGAGTAACTGTGTTCTTCCGGAGTTTTATACAACAGAAAGAGGAAGCCAACCATACTGAGATATGCATGCTAGACTTTAAGAAAGGTGATTTCAGTAAACTTTGGGAAATTTTCTTGTGTTCAGGAATAGTAAAAGAGAAGGGAGTTCATGAGGGATGGGTGTTCTTAAAAGTGAGATATTGAAGGCAGAGTCTAAACAGTTCCAATGAGGAGGAAAAATGGAAGATGACTAAAGAATCTGGGAAGAATTTTCATTTGAACTAAAATTTAAAAGGGGCAGGTAGAAGAAATGGAAAAGGGAGATATCACCTAAGAAGAATTCAAATAAATAGCCATCATATATAGGGAGAAACCCCAGAAAAGTTAAAGTGCAGAATATGCTCAGGCTTGCTAGAGAGGTTACAAACAATCAAAAGGAGGTCTTCTGTGTTATGTTAGTAGCAAATGGAAAACAATGAAATGGTAGGGCCACTGTGTTGAGAAGATGGTGAAATGCTATCAAGGGACAGTGAAAAGACAGAACTACTCAACATCTTTTTAGAATCACAGAATCATACGGTTGAAAGAGACCCCGGGGCCATCAAATCCAACTCCCTGCTATGCAGGAACACCCATCAAAGCATTCCCAGCAGATGGCCATCCAGCCTCTGCTTAAAAACCTCCAAAGGGAGAGGCTCCACCACACTCTGAGGCAGCATATTCCACTGCCTGACAGCTCTGGCTGTCAGGAAGTTCTTCCTGAGGTTCAAGTGGAATCTCCTTTCCTGCAGCTTGAATCCATTGCTCCTTCTCCTAGTCTCTGGAGCAGCAGAAAACAAGTCCACTCCCTCCTCAACATGACATGCCTTTAAATATTTAAACATGGCTATCATGTCCCCTCTTAACCCTCTCTTCTGCAGACTAAACATACCCAGCTCGCTAAGCCATTCCTCATAGGGCATGGCTTCCAGACATTCACCATTTTGGTTGTCCTCCTCTGGACAGGTTCCAGCTTGTCGATATCCATTTTGAACTGAGGTGCACAGAATTGGACACAGTATTCCAAATGAGACCTAACCAATGCAGAATAGAGTGGTACTATTAACTCCCTTGATCTGACACCATACTCCTATTGAAGCAACCAAGAATTGTGTTGGCTTTCTTGGCTGCCTCATCACACTGCTGACTCATGTTCAGCTTGTGATCTATCAGGACACCTAGATCCCTTTCACATGTACTGCTATCCAGCAATGCATCCCTCATCCTATATTTGGGCATTCCATTTTCTCTGCCTAAGTGTAGGACTTCACATTTCTCTCTTTGTGTTGCTCTTCTCCTGAAAGGAGAACAGTGCTTGACCTGGATAAAAGGGAGCAGACAGTGCAGTTGGGGAAATTCAGTACAGAATAGCTAAAGAGGTATACAGGAAAAACGTGGCTGCTTTAAAGGAATTCAAGTCTTCAGAACCAGAAGAACTGCAATCAAGGATATTAAAAGAACTGTCAGAAGTAATTTCAGAACCACTAGCAATAATTTGTGAGAATTCCTGGAGAATGGGAGAATTCCCAGCAGACTGGTGGAGGACAAAGGTTTCTCTATCTTCAAAAAGGGGAAAACCGATGACCCAATTACCATTGAGTCAGACTGACATCAATAACAGGAGAGGTTGTTGTGGGTTTTCCAGGCTTTGAGGCCGTGTTCTATTAGTATTTTCTCCTGACATTTTGCCTGCATCTGTGGCTGGCATCTTCAGAGGATCCTCTGAAGGAACAGATGATCTTCTGAAGATGCCAGTCATAGATGCAGGTGAAATGTCAGGAGAAAATACTAATGGAATGTGGCCTCAAACTCCAGAAAACCCACAACAACCTATGGATTCCAGCCGTGAAAGCCTTTGCCGCCCAACCCACGAAATAATGAGATCGCAGACAGAGCTTGGGTTGAACTAAGGCAATTTATTAATATGCCTAATTAACAAGGGGTGAACTTAAACTTGAACATGAACTTGAACTTGCATTTTATGATCTGAGGAGAAAAGGGGGGGTCAACAGTATCTTCGGACTAGGAGCAAGAGGCCGCTTCCGACCATCTCCCCTAGTCCGTTGAGCGAGATACCGGGCCCCAAAGCCAACCGCTGACGTTGCATGATGACTTTTGGTCAGCCCTTGTCTGGAAGGTGAGCCCCAAGGCCCACCCCCCACTGCACAGCAAGTGGGGTGATCCCAGGGCCCTCCCCAAGGATAGGATTTATCCTACACCCCAAAAGGGGGTGCCATAGGTACACGCCGAACCTTAAGACACCCCCCCTTGCTGGCCTGGATGATTATACGTATGACAGTGGCGACCTAACTAATATCAAATTAAGACACCACCCTGTGAAGCCAATTACCCCGCCCTAGGCGCAGTGTAGGGTAGGCGAAAACCCCCCATATAGGGAGGAAAAAATTCCTACCCGTCCCCAAAGCGACCAGCTATCTTACATTGAAACCATTGGGGGGGAGGGTGGGTCACCTGGATCCGAAGAGAAGGCCGACGGAGAGGCGGGGTGGCCCTAAATACTATGCTCAGCCCCGCCTCCTCCCGTCGGCCACTGCAGCGCAATCTCATCTCGTGGGAGGGCGGCAAAAGCCGTCCCCCCGCCACTCATGATGCTCGGGCGGCATGGGACAAATTGACTTTACAAATAACAGGAAAGGTTTTGGACTTCTGGTTTGGGTCATAGAATCAAAGAATCATAGGATCATAGAATACTAGGATTGGAAGAGACCACAGGGACCATGCAGTCCAACCCCCTGCTATGCAGGAACACCCATCAAAGTACTCCCAAAAGATGGCCATCCGGCCTCTGCTTAAAAATCTCCAAAGAAGAAGACTCCACCATACTCCGAGGCAACATATTCCACTGCTGGACAGTTCTGACTGTCAGGAAGTTCTTCCTGAGGTCCAGAGGGAATCTCTTTTCCTGTAGTTTGAATCCGTTGCTCCTTGGCCTAGTCTATGGAGCAGCAGAAAACAAGCCCCCTCCCTCTTTGATATGACATCATTTCAAATATTTAAACATGGCTATCATGTCCCCTCTTAACTTTCTCTTCTGCAGACTAAACATACCCAACTCCCTAAGCCGCTCCCCAAAGGACATGGCTTCCGGACCCTTCATCATTTTGGTCACCCTACTCTGGACACATTCTGGCTTGTCAATATCCTTCTTGAATTGAGGTGCCCAGAACTGGGCAGAGTATTCCAGATTAGGTCTCACCAAAGCAGGTAGGAGCAGACAAAGATGGTTTGAGAAAAGCTTGGCAATCTCAAGCCATAACCATGATAGCTATCCTCAAGTTTTCAAGATCCAAACCTGCAGGCGGATGCCCAGGAAGTAGGAGCATTTGAAAATCCCCAATTTAGCTGTGATTGAGACCCAGCATTGCAACTGCTTGGATCAAAGCAACAATCATGAGGGGAGGCAGCCTGGAAGAGGAGCTGTCATATTGGTGAGCGAGCAAGGATTCCCCCCTTCACTCGCACTGCAAACAAGCTGCCAAACCTCTTGAGGCTAGCGAATATGTGACAGTGATGATTTAAAATCAAGAAGTCTTTCTTGGCTGTAGGAGATCTGATTATTGGAGTTCTTTAATTTTGTTTTCTTTTTTTTGATCTTGTGTGAGACTGTGTTTTGAGTGACTGGAAGTGGAAGTCTTTTGAAGTCTCTTGAATAGTAAATAACTTAAGTGATCCATGCAAGGGGTGACAGAGAAGTTTAAGAGATCTTTGTTCCTCTTGCTTCTCTATTAATTTTCCTTTTTTGGATGTTGGTTTAATCATATCAATTATATTAAACTTCCAAGCTGGCATGGAGTGCTACCTTTGTAGACTTCTGCTGGAATATCATAGAATCATAGAGTTGGAAGAGACCCCAGGGGCTATTGAGTCCAACATTAAGATGGATGTCATGTTATGACTAGCAGCGAAGGCTGCAACCTTGAAAATGTGGATCTTTTGAACTGCTATCACCCCCCCCATTAGTATTTCAGATCACATTTTCATTTTTTGGTTTTTCTTTTCTTTCTTTACCCCATTCCCTTACTTGAGTGAGAGTACAGTGATTTTCTTCCCTCTCTGCAAAAAATATATATTTTTACCTTTTGTGCTTCCTTTTTGTGCTTTTTTTTTGGTATCCCTCCCCCTTTCAGACTTCTCATTAGGCTTTTTGTTTTATATTTTGTGTATATGTGTGTGTGTGTATTCTCATTCTCTCTCTCTCTCTTTTTTTCTTTTTTAAAGTGAAGGGAAGAGGTCAGATTTTTTAAAGGGAGAGGAGTAAAGAAAGAGGGAGAGAGGGAGAAGAAAGAGAGAGGGAAAGATGAAAAAAGAAAGAAGACCAAAGACCAATACAAAGTAACAGAAGGAAGGAGAAGAGGAAGAGAGGAGAAGAGAGGAAGAATGATAGTAGAAGGAGAAAATAAAGAAGGAAAAGTGAAAGAAAAGTGAAAGAAATCAGAAGAAGGGTTGAGAGGAGAATACCTAAAGGAAGAAGGAGAAAGGAAAAGGAGGAAGAGATTGAAAAAGTAAAATACAGTTGAAGAAAGTCAGAGAAAGTAGAAGGGGTTTGAAAGAAGGGAAGAGAAAACAGAAAGAAAAAAAAGGAAAAGCAAGAGTAAGAACGGCAGGTGTGAAGACAACATTCAATACTGAATAACTTCAACAGACACAACCTAGGAGAGACTCAATTGAAGAAGAGATACTCTATTACATGAACAAATTACATGAAGAAATTCATAGATGAAATGAGAAACTTTAGAAAGGAAACTGGACTATTACTAGATGATATGAATGCAAAATTCAATGCAGTTCAAGGCCTCTTGCTGGAAGTGAAAGAGGATGGGAAGGAGAACAAAGAAGAGGAAGGAAGAAGACAATCAAGGAACTAGTAGTAGTAGTTTTATTAATGCTTGGGCCATAGGCCATTCGCATATATAGTAATAAAATCAATAAATACATATCCCATTGGCCCTTCATTTATGTATTTGTGAGGTGCCAGAAATTGAGGATTTGCCACACTACTTGTTCTCCTGTTTGCTATATTCTGAACTGAGAACAAAATTTTTAGGAAGCTATTCTGTTTTGCTTAAGCATGAATACACCTTCAGAAAAAAATTATCTTCTGTCCAATATTGATTCTACAATAGCCTGCAAGGTTTCTCTTTTTGCCATGGAAGCAATGCAAGTTTAGGGCAAGATTCATTGCTGATATTGCAGTTGATTGCTATGGGGATGTTCTTCTCTAATTGTATAATTGCTGTTTATATGTAATGTATCTCAATTGTGTTGGATGACTCTTTTTCTTATAACATGCATGACCTATACATTGTTTATTTTGTGTTGCATTTTTATATCATTGTGTTTTTAAGTATGTGAATAGCCTATGGCCCAAGCATTAATAAAACTACTACTAATTAAGGAACTAGCGAAGAATATGGAGTGAGATGAAGGATATTTGGATAAAGAATTGGACTGAATCTATTGAGTTAATTCCTTGGCAGCTAAGAAGAGGAACCTGTTGACAATAGTCCAATGTGTAAGGAAAACCATGAGAGACTATATCCTAGAGACTCACTATAGCAAGGGAATTAGAATTGATGGAAAGTTCATTGTAATAGTGAAAGAAATTCTGGCTTGGCTATGAAGAAGAAGGGAGGACTACTGTTTCTTTGCAGATGTTTTGAAGAAAGAATCTCTTTCAGCTGGGACAAGCTGGAGGAGGTTAATTTTACATTCAAAAAGGAAAGATATAAAATAAATTATTTGGATAAAACTAATGAATTTCTGAAGAGAAATAAAAAGGAATTTGAAAAGAAAAATAAAAAGCAAGAAGAAGTGTCTCCAGACCTGAGTAATGGCTCTGACTATCAAGAAGACCTGAACCAAGTAACAGAGAAGAAGCAAAAGAAGGAACAAAAGAAAGAAAGTGAAGAAAGTTGGAGCAGGTTCAGAGAAGGGGAACAAGAATGATGAGAGGTATGGAGAACAAAAGTATGAGGAAAGGCTGAAGGAGATAGACCTGTTCAGCTTGGTGAAAAGAAGTCTGAAAGTTGACATGACTGCAATCTTTAAATACCTCAAACACTGTCACACATAGGAGAGTGCAGGCCTGTTCGCAGTTGGCCCAGAAGGCAGGACAAGACATAATGGTTTTAAGTTACAGGAGATTAGATGACAATTGAACATTAGCAGGAACTTCTTGACAATAAGAACAGTTGAGAAATGGTATCTACTGTCTGGAGAGGTGGTGGGTTCTCTTCTCTGGACATCTTCCAGACGAGGCTGGACAGCTACCTGCTTGGTGTGCTTTAGCTGGAGATCCTGCCTTCCAGCTCAATTACTATATAAGACAATCCAAAACAAAACAAGAGATAATGCCAGAAGAATGAGACTCCCAGGTTGGAAGACACTCAATGAACTACTGGGGAAAAGCAGAGGACAAGTACAAGTGAACCATGGCTAATGGTGTAACTAGACTCAAGCCAAAGTGATGCTCAGCTGTTGATATGCACAGATGTGCAAGTCTGAAGCTGCACAACTCATATTATAGGAACATGGAATGTGATAAGCACGAATCGGTAAAAGACAGACATTGTAAAACGTGAAATGGAACATATGAAAATTGCAATCGAGAGCCAAGAGCAAAAGACCCCTTGGTTTGTAGCAATTGGGTGGTTCTCCCTGTTACCAGTAATAGGCAGACCCAATGAAACCTTCCCTTATTTGCAGCAGTGGCACCCCCCAAAAAATGTCATTCGAGGCAGACTGCTCCCATCTACCCTCAGCTATGCCACTGACTGCATCTGAAGAAGTGGTTTCATATCTATGAAAGCTCATTTGAAAATAAAAACTAGTTAGTCTTAATGGTGCTGCCACATTTCTTTTCCTTCACCTTTCTTTCTCTTTTTTAAAGTCAGGAATGTCTATACCATTATATTTCTGATTCTCCCAGTAGGGTTCTGGGAGCTGTAGCCTTCTCCCCCAACCTCCCCCAACTGGGATTTCTAGGCAATTAGAGAGCCAGCATCTCTATTTGGGTGTTGGACTAGGACTCTAGAGCAAATCAAGCCTGAACTGTCCCTAGAGGCCAAGATCACTAAACTGATCATACTTTAGCCATATCATGAGAAGACATGACTCACTGGGAAAGACAAGAATATTTGGCAAGGTAGAAAGCACTAGGAAAAGAGAAAGATTGCTTTACAGGTGAAAAGACTCAATCAAGGAAGCCATGGTCCCGAATTGTTGATAATAGAGTGACTTGAAGCCTCTCATTCATATGGTCAATAATGTAAATTCAAGTTGATTTGACTGCATTTAACAACAATAACTATGCAGGGGAAGACTGTGTAGACTTTACAGTGACAAAGGAAGAACTGAAATATTGTCCTTTGAACACTATATAAAAATCAAAAGTTTCTTAGATGATTCCCCCCCCCTTTTTTTTTGGAGGCAGTGAACCATGGAATCTGAGTCATGTACTGCTTTGTATTTTTCTGTTTTATATGTCTGAAATTCCTTCCAATAAAAGGGATACAAGAAAAGAGAAAAACGTTCACTACATAGCTACAGCAGCCCAAGAACAATGCTGCTGTGGTTGCTATTAGGTAGGTGTGTGTGTGTATGTTCCTTATATAGAAACACACAAAAGGAATCACCATGTATGGGAAGTCTGGCTTCTTGCACATGTGCCCTGAAGATGCTTATATGTAGGTTTCCAGTAAGGGAGACTTTTATCTCTATCTTCTCTTTTTATGATACATAATTGCCAGGATATGTACCTCCTGCCATGGGTCTGTTCATAGAATCATACAATCATAGAATCATAGAAATTCAGAGTTGGAAGAGACCACACAGGCCATCCATCCAGTCCAACCCCCTGCCATGCAGGAACACCCTCAAATCAATCCCGACAGATGGCCATCAAGCCTCTGCTTAAAAACCTCCAACGAAGGAGACTCCACTACACTCCGAGGCAACAGATTCCACTGCCGGACAGCCCTGACTGTCAGGAAGTTCTTCCTGAGGTTCAGGTGGAATCTCCTTTCCTGCAGCTTGAATCCGTTGCTCCTTGTCCTGGTCTCTGGAGCAGCAGAAAACAAGTCCCCTCCTTCCTCTACGTGGCATCCCTTCAAATATTTAAACATGGCTATCATGTCCCCTCTTAACCTCCTCTTCTGCAGACTAAACATACCCAGCTCTCTAAGTCTATCCTCATAGGGCATGGCTTCCAGGCCTCTCACCATTTTGGTCGCCCTCCTCTGGACTTGCTCCAGCTTGTCAATATCCTTCCTGAATTGGGGTGCCCAGAACTGGACACAGTATTCAAGATGGGGTCTAACCAAGGCACTGTTGGATGTGTATTGAAATAATATATTTTAACCATTACAGAAGTAGATGCTGTAGAGCTCCAATAAGCTTATCTGTAACTGCTACAAAGTATCCAGTGTTAATTGATGATTGCAACAGTGTATCTGTACTAGAGCTTCCCTGGATTGGTACAAGGTATCAATAGTTAATTGCTTTATTACCTATTGCTACACTATTTCTGGTATTGGTGGGAGACAGAGATGGGTGAAAATGAAAGTGTAGTTGGAAGAGGCTGTGTTTTGGGAACCTGGTGTTTGTAAGATAAGAGGCAGGAAATATGTCTTCAGGTGAAACCTGTCAAGGATAGAGAGAAGTGGGAAACAAACGTTAGTCTGGGGACTGTCTGAGAAGTGGTGTAATATCTGAATTTATGATCCTCACCAATCACAGCTTTGCATGCCTAAATTTTGGAACAGTTACATATAAAAAGGTGTAAGTTCCATGTACACTTTAGTCTCAGCAGCCTCTCAGAAAATGTGCTGTTTTGCTTGTATTTCTACAAATAAAGCTACCATCTACATTAGAGTGAAGTTTTTGGAGTGTGTTATCCAATACATGACAATAATATTAATGGGGGAAATCCTTTGACGAAGACTTGAATTGAGAGTTTAAGCCCATTAGTTTAGGCACAGTGGCTTATGTTTCATGAATCAAGCTCTTGAGATGTAAGCCACTCTGCCTAAACTAATAAGCTCTCAGTGGTAAACTTTTCTAACTTGCTTCATAATACTGTGCAAAACAGAATGATAACTGATATTCTAGTAATTTCACACCTTTAAAAAAACAGACAAACTAAATTTTGCTGTCACATGAAATTGTTTCATGAGAGCATCTAAAAACAGATTCTCACTCATCTATATTGATATCCTTCCATGGTAGTTACATGGCATGACAGAACTGTGTTTTCATTTTCAGACCAGGCTTCTTTTCTTACATTATATTTCTGTTTCAAAAAAGTGTTATTCGTATAACTAAACAATAAAAGTAAGTGGTCCTATCATTTATGGTGGGTAGGGTGAAATAAAGTCTACTCCCTTCCGCCTATTTATAAGATACAAACTATTACTTTTATCTTCTCAAACCCTGAGAAACCAAAATTTATTATGATAAAGCAATTGACAGTACTGATTATCTACTATGCAGGACTATTTCTACACAGGGCTGGGAACGGGAGTGGATTCATGGAAACAAGAATTTGGTGAAGTAACATAAACTTATATTCTTACTTCTTTCCATAATGCCAACCCCATATCCATATCCATGTGCTTCCTACTCCTTCCAAAATTGAAAGGCCATTTAAAAGTACACAATTATAGCACAATGATTCCACTTGAATGGCAATGGCAACATCTTATGGAATCATGGGGCTTGGAGTTTAGTGAGAGATTAGAAGAGCTCTCTGGATGAGAATTGTAAATACCCCTCCATAAAATGCAAATCCTAGGATCCCATGGGATAGAATTATGACATGTAAAGCAGAATCATAGTGCTGTAGCTGTGTAGTGTGAAAGGCAAACCCTCCAACACATCCCACAGGAAAACGGGGACACATGTGGTCAAGCAATGTAAGAGTGTGATCAAGATGGCAAAATTTATTTATACGATCTGAAGAGAAACCAGAGTCTTTGGTTGCTCCTACTGTCGAGGTCGTCCAAAAGAAAATTGTCCCACAATTATTGTATGGTGCAGAGATCTAGGGATATGATAACACCTTCCGTTTAGAAACTGTGCAAAACACTTTTTTGAAATCTTTGTTGGCTGTCCCGAAAGGTACCCCTGCTTCCCTTTTAAGGGCTGAAACTGGGTTAACCTCTCTACAAACTGGTGTGCACATGGCTCTATCCCTATATTGGCTGAAGCTGGCTAGTATGACCGACACCCAGCTTCCTAAAAAATGCTTTCTAAAGCAATTACAATCCCCCTCCCAAAGCTCCTGTACAAATAGTAAGGACAATACTCCATCATTATGGGATTAATTTAGAAGTCTTACCTATTTGTTCTTCCAAAAGAATTAAACAACTGGTCAAAGAAAAAAATTACCTTGCTTCTAAATGGGGGACCTACACATGCTCTCTCAAACAGCATATTCTTTATGGTACCCACTGTATAAAACATCTTTTGGAATAGAGCAATATTTTTTTAACCTTTCCTTTGCTTCACTCAGAAGAGTGTTCACAGCTTTCTGTTTTCAGTGTACACTATCTGCCTATCTGAAGAGAAGATATAACAATATCCCTGTCCACCAAAGACTTTGCATTTGTGAGTCCAGGGAAGTGGAGGATATCCAACACTATTTACTGCAATGTCTCCTATATACATCTCCTAGGCAAAAATTTATTAATTTCATTCTCCATTCTGTTTCCTTTTCCAGTCGATCCCCCCTTGAGCAGATTTGTGTTTTATTGGCTGGCAATGATGCTTATATCTCTGCTATGGTTGCAAAATTTGCCTTGATAAGATCTAGATATTGAAACTATTCACAAGATTCACACAGGGCTGATGAAAGTACTTGACTCTGGCATTTTAGAACACATCAGTGTAATTATTTATTGTTCCATTTTTTATACTTTTTGTATTGTTCGTTTATTGACTGTATATTATTTGCATTTATTGTTGTTGTGATTTTTTGTCCAGTAGTGTTTTATTTGACTGTGGCCAGCTGCGATGGCTTTTAGCTGAGCAATAAAGATTTACACACACAAAAAGTTAATTATGATGAATAGGCAAGCTAAGGAGAGTCTGCAACAGCTTGCTTTTGCCTGACCTTACTGGAAGGGCAAGATCCATGCCCTTGCCTTCTCTCCTCGCTTCTAAATTAACTAAGTACAAACTACTTTTGCATGTTTAACTCACTTTGCATCAATGGAAGTAAATCAAAAAAAGAGAAAAAATGGGAAGGGGAGAGAAAAACTGGGACATTATAGAATCATAGAATCATAGAAATTCAGAGTTGGAAGAGACCACACAGGCCATCCAGTCCAACCCCCTGCCATGCAGGAACACCCTCAAATCAATCCCGACAGATGGCCATCATAATATTATTATAAATAAAGCTGAAAAAGTAAGACAAAAATCGAAAGTCAGTAGTGTCTCTGTGTTACCCCAAAATGTAGGTGCCACAAGTGCCATCCCGTAATGTCAATACCTCCTTACAAAAGTGGGGAGTGAATTAGCTCAAAGTTTAGGATGCTTGCAAGAGGGGGCAACTTAGCGAGACCTTTCCTACCTAGGTCTACAGGCTCACACAGGAAAAACACCAAAGAGTAAAATGTAAGCTAAAATGTGTTATTATTGAAATAAATTCACTCACACATGCAACAACAGTTCAAGCACACACACAATCACACAAGGATAGCTGAAGAAAAGCGATGAAAGTAAGATAGAGTCTGTTGAGAGATTCATACAGTAATTACCATGTCTGGAGAGAAGCAGAGAAAAGCAGCAGCATAACTTAGGTAAAGACCCTAAGGACAGCTCTCAGTCACAAGATGGATAGACAGAGTAACATTTTGATCTGTGAGAGACTGCACTAGGCAGCCTGGGGTCAGGGGTATTTGTACCCAAAATATAGCCTGTGGCAGTGGAAGATACATGTAGTTCCAGGTGCGGAACAATGGGCGTTGCGGTGGATACAATGGACTATCAACCCACTAATGTTTGCCGTGTTTGGGTGACAAAGGCATGAGGGATGTTGTAATAGCTATTATGGGTCCAAGTGCACAGGGAATGGGTATAAGTCAATCAGCATCCTGGTGGGCTTCTAGCTATTGTGTTCTCTGGGAAAACTTCAGCTTCTCCTCAAGAAAATGACCTAGTCTTACCTGGAGGGTGTCTCAGGTTGACTTACCTTTCTTTCTCACATTCACAGCCAGAATTGTCCTTCAGCCGGTTTGACCTCTCAGTCACCTTCAGCTTTGATTTTGATATCAATGCCAATTAAAGTGTATTGCCAATTAAATATGATGCCAATTAGATATGGTGCCCATCCAAACCATATCATTACTGATAGCTAGGTGCAGGTCCTAACAGCTATCAAATCAAGATGGCTGAAGGTTACAGAAAGGGCCTTAAGATCAATCTTCTCTTCCCTAGGTGTTTCTCTTCCTTGTCTTCTCTGTACATGATTAAAGAATTTTTGATTTAAGCCACCACCTGACATAGAAGGCTAATATGTTCATTTTAGTAATGATTGCTTTAAAATTTCAGTATGAACCTTGTGCTATTCATTTTATTGTTTACCTGCAGGCTGGTATGAATTCAATATCATAGAAAACAAGACTTTACCCATTTCTTTTCCCATTTCATACACAGAATGCCTGATCTAATGTAAGCTGGCTGATCAAATAGCTTCAGATGTAAAAATGTGCCACAGTTGCAAGCATGTTATATTCTTGTCATAGATCCACAGTAACACATAATCAACTCTGGGTGGGAGCAGATTGCAAGGTGCAAAGTCAGTTTGTGCACACAAATTCTCATCCAGATATTGCAGTAGCCTTACAAATAAATTACACACTTACTAGTGTAGACAGTGGCTGAGATCATACATTACCTCGGTCATGTAAATATGAACCAGTGGAGTTATGCTATGTTTACACTATGCAGTCTCTATACTGAATACTACCATAGCACAATGTATGAGAAACAAGGAATACACAAAACTGCTACCTTATTACACAATGCACAAAGGCAGTATGCAATGTGAAATACTACTCTATGTGCATTATTTTCCAGAGGTTCCACATGCAAGATTGCTCTTGCTACCATTAGCTGGCTATGTCCATGCTGCATTGTCCAAAAAAGATACTTTGTTTGGGTTGTGCAACTCACATCTGCATATGTCACCAGCAAATTCTGTCCTAAATTACCAAGCTAATCAACCTGTGTCATTCGAAAGATTTTTTGTATCTCTGAATAATGTTCCAAGTACTTCAGATTAATTCTGATGAGTTACCCAGATGCTGTAATTTTTCATATAGCCAGCAAAAAGTAGGAGACCCTTTTGACCATTCAGTGCTTCTTAGACTTTGAATAGATTTTTGCCATTGAAGAGTAACCTTCTAAAACTTGAAAGACATGAAAGTTTCAGTGAATTCCAGTGTGCTTATGTTTACTTGTGTTACTGCAGGTTAGACCTACTTGGAGATACTCCTAGATATCATTTTGATATCAATAATTTGGCTCTCTTCTACCACCCCTCTCCATGTGTTTGTGAGGCCCCCGAACAAGCACAGACTAGGCGCAGCCACTAATTGCTGGACATTCTATTCTCCACCCAGGCAGGCCAGAAATAGCCAGATCATTGCTTTAGGAGACCTCTCTGCAAACACCTTCATCATGTATGCACGCTGTTTACAAAGGACTCCCTGCCCTGAGCAGGCACCCTGGCAAGCTGAATACTCAACTGCCAAGCACCCTGCATTTGCATACTGGCTAACTCTTGTCAATTCAAACTTAACTCAATCATGCTAAATTCTGACCTTTCCAAGGCTTTGTCCCGCTCCTAAAACACATTGTTCTCCCCAAGTATCACATGGCCTGCAGTCACATTTCTCCCTATAAAAACCCCTGATTCTGAGACCTTCCTTGGATCACTCCCGAGTTCCAGACCGTCTTGCTGCTGCTTTGCCCGGCGAGCTTCCCCTCAGCCCCACGTGCTGAGCTACATCACACCACAGCATTGCTCTCTATCTTCTTTCCAGACTCCAGGAACAGGTTCCGTATCACCCAAATCAACTATCTCTCTCAAAAATCACGCTATCCAACTCAAACCTTTATTTCCTTTAGTTATCTGTGTGCATGTGTTGCTTACATTGTGTGCCTGTATTTAATAAAGATCATTCATTTTCAACACGGTTTGCTTCTTGACTTGGCCTGATCCCGTAAAGAATCAGAGTTTTCTCTCTCAAATCCATTTTACATGATAGTATTAATTTCAACTGAAGACCAAAACACACTTAAGTTTTTGAATTCGGGTTGAGAAGAAAAGAATCCATATTTGAACGGTGTTACTGTAGTTTCTAGTCCGTGCCTGTGGTCTATTAGATATCATTTGATATCAAGAAATTGGTCATCCCAAACCATTCCTCTCCATGTGCTTGCAAGGCCCCTGGACAAGCACGCACACGGGCACGGCCGAAAATAGCTGAACAATACAAAATAAATCCAGGCAGGCCAGTAATTGCTGGACGGCAGCTTCAGGAGACCTCAAAGCAAGTACACTTTAAAATCACATTATGTATGCACACAGCGTACAAAAGACTCCCTGCCCCGAGCAGGCAGCTTGACGAGCCGAATATCCAACTGTCAAGCACTCCTCGTTTCCATACTGTCAGCGCAATTGACAACTCTGTCATAATTCAATCATTCTAAATACTGACCTTTCGGAGGCTTTGTCTCCAGCCCAAAACCCATTGTTTTCCCCAGGAACGGACTAGCCTACAGGCACATTTTCCCCTATAAGACCCCCTGATTTTGTGCGCTTCTTCAGATTGCTCCTGGCTTCCATCCCGCCTTGCTCCTGCTCCGTTCGCCGAGCCTTCCCCTCAGCTTCTATGTGCTGAGAATCTCCGCTCCAACTGACTTTTCTTCTGACTACCCGAGCTTCAGGATCAGGTGTGGTATTTCCCCTGAAAAATCCCTCTTAAAATCCCCTATCAAACTCCTACCTTTCTTTCAGTAGGTCTGTGTGAGTGGTTGCATACATATGTTTTGACTGTATTTCACAATAAGGAAAACAATTATTATTTACTTCTGCTTGATTATTGACTTGGCCTGACCCCGTAAACATTGGGTCCAAGATCTCGCTAGGTTACCCTGCCTCTTGCATTGCTATAGCTTGTGCTCTTGCTAATTCCCATTCCCCATTATTTTGAGCACATGGAGGTGTCCCTCACCGGACTCCAGAAATCAGGATAACAATGGTAAAATACACTCAGCAAAGGAAGTAGCTTGGTGGCAGAATCTCCAGGGAGCCATGGAAGAACTCTAAATGAAATTCAAGAGGACTGCTGCTATGCTGTTCAGTATACAGTATTGTAGACAGCAGACATATAGACTAATGATTTGAGACAGATTATTACGTGTGGTGCTACCATACAGTAAACACAGAAGCAACAGCTGGGAAACTCTTAAGTCCTGCATTTCTGTGTCCTGTGTTCACTGGTGAGAATGCTTAATGCTCACTATTCATGGTTCATCTTGCCTAAATGGCTTAGTTCTAAGGCACTTTAGAGACCAGTTCTTCCCATACCAACTACCCACATCCTATTGTCTGAAAGAGAAATACTTCTCCTGTCCCAGTCATGAAACAGGTACAGCAAATAGTAATGACAGGAAGGACCCTTTCTGTAACCACATCTAAATTTTGAAATTCTTTGTCCCTGGAGGCTTAACAGGAGCCAGCATGGTATAGTGGTTTGAGTGTTGGACCAGGAGATCAGGGTTTGATTCCCCACTCAGTCATGGAAACCCATTAGGTCACCTTGGGTGCATCACCCACTCTCAGGTCCAGAAAACCCTGGGATAGGTTCACTTTAGGTTCACCATGAGCTGGAAACAACTTAAAGTCACACAACAACAATCTTTCATCCTCGTTCTTGCTTCAAGGATGAAAGATGGGTAAACAACTGAAAATCTGGGAATTGCCTAAAGTTGTGGGGTGATGTTTAATTGATTATCTTTTCCAGTCACAGCCTTATGAGTCTAAATTTGTATAGTAAAGTAGAAAACTTATGAATGCCATGTATGCTTCAGTCTCAGCAACTTGGGAAAAATTGTCCTGTGTCACTTGTTTGTCACAAATAAATACTGCTGTCTACCTCAGAGTGAAGTTTGTGCATTGTTAATTGTCCAGGGCATGACAATATAGAATATCTGTGTCCATAAGTTAGATACAGATCTAGACATTTTAGCTCAGATGTCATTTTTGTGCCAAATGTGAAAGAGTAAAGGGTGAATCAGATCTGATTCTATATTGAAACAGGGAGCCTTAACTTGCTGACCTGTCTTGTCTTTTGTCCTATAACCTACTCAACCAGAATGAATAATGGTATGAAGAGAAGCAATTCAGGAAACTAGCAATTTAAGGTCTCAGCTGAGACTAGTCAAGATTGTGTGTACTTGTTTCTAAGCAATATGCATGTAATGTAATGGCAATATTCCAAAGTCCATGAAAGTGCAACTTAAATAATAGCAATGCATTTCTAAGCAAGTTCCACTTCAATAATGCCAAGATTCTTTCACTTTTTAAATTTATATACGTGAATTTCTTCCAAAATAGCAACTCAGAGCAGTTAATATTAAAAACATAAAAATATGCTGGCAGTTAACTGAGATCCTTAAAGTATCCAAATAATATGGGAAATATTGTCAATAGTGTTGTCACTTTTGACAAGAAAGTTGAATTCACAGTGATCAAGGGGCCAAATTTTTCCATCAGGAGATGGTAAAAGGGTGCTTGCAAAGATTTTTGCCAGGAATTTGCCAGCTTTGATAATGGCAATAGAAGGAGCAGAGAGGTTAATTTCTAAAAATGGGCTTTTACCATTCAGTCACAGTTTTCCAGCCTTACACATCTTGCCTTCTCATATTTTGTCAGTAGCACCCTTGCTTTGCTGGCACTTGTCTCTGCAGCTCTGAACTCCCCATTATTTAAACCATCTTTCTACATGCGACGGCCTGCCCTTCAAAATTCTCTCGCAAGCCAAGTGACTCCCAGCATGGACACCCTCCTGCAACTTGTTTTCACCCACAGGTTTGCTATCACCAGGTATTCCATCATTTCCTCTGGGTAGCAGAAACAGACAAACATTGTGCTGTGCTTCAATCCATTATATTTAGCCCCCTGTCCTGTTATCCATACTTTCCTTGACAACTATGGTGATAACATAGAAGTCTAAGTCAGTGTTAACTTCCTAGTCCTAATGATGGTTCAACAAGGTTATGTGGAATGTTGAAGAGTGGTCATGGGGACCACTTAAACCATCAGTATACAACAAGACTTCAGCCCTGGCTTGTGATCACTTGATATCCTCAAACAGTTTACAAAGGTTGACTTCCGTTCATTTAAATTTGGTACTCAAATAGGTTCAGTCTGGAATGAATTTCCATTTATCTAAATTCTAATCTTGATAATTTAGATCTCTATGTACGTGCACAAAAGCATACTTTATAATAGATTCTACTAAAAAAACATTATATTCATATATCTATGGTCCATAGATTGAGGATCAAAAATAAGTAGGTATGTGTGTACAGTATATTTTTCTTTCTGATTATCTACTATTCCCATACTGAAGTGACAATTAAATGTTTTTCTCAAGTGTGCCTCATACCATTCCAGTCAGACATATTTCTAGACAGTTAATGAGTACCTGGAATGCACTGACAAATATTGTACCTCAGGGCTGCAATACCATATGAAATGCAGCCTTGCAATGCCAAAAGGCATAAATGGAAACAGGAACCTGGATTGTATTCATTCCAGTCTCCAAGAATGGGCAGGTCTTTCCTAAAGTTTGCCCTGTAGCACAGAAACATCCTTTAATATCTTTAATATCTTTTGGAAAAAAAAGTTGTATCTACTGTTAAGTCTAATAATATTACAAGCATGATAGACGGAAAA
>CAOLHI010006349.1:0-35617 GCA_948474755.1 Ctenosaura bakeri
TCACAACTAACTTGTGATGGACACCAGTTCGCCCTAGTAAATTTTGGGGGTAAGTGAGAATCTGAACCGCAGTTTAGGTCCAACATGAACTAAAGGGCTGGAACAACTCTCCTATGCAAAAAAGGCAGTTTAAATGTTTGAGGCTTTCTAGTTTAGGAAAAAAATATATATGGGGAAATATAAAGACATATAAAAAAAGTGAGCCATCATTTTATACTACTGTAGTTACCAATCAGCTTCCAGACTAAATTCAAAGCCATGGTGCTATCCCTGGACAGGGTCATTTAGGATCATTCTACTCCTGCATGTCCTTGGCTGATTACCACAGTAATCTTTCAAGGGTCTTCTCTGGATCCCACCACCCACAATAGTACAACAAGTGGCTAAAAAGAAACTTCTTAATAGTGACCCCTGTCTGTGGAATGCCTGCCCAAAAGAGGTTTGCCTTCCATTTTAACTGGTAGCATTTAATTTAAGATCTTTCTCTACTGTCAGTGTGTGTGCTGCTGCAAGATCATCTCAGCTATGAGATCTCTGGGCCCAAACCAGAGATCTAAAAATGCTACCACAGTTACTCACAGTCATTCAAACATGAAGGACGAGGGGAGAACATGTTTCCCTTCATGGAAATTAAGACGGAAGTCTTACTTAAGGGACTGTTTCCAGATGATGGTGAAATGAGGAGTTTATTCCTCTCGCTTACTTAGGGAAATGGAATAAGAAACATTTAATCTAGCCTACTTGCTTCGAAACAGAAAGTGGATGCAGAGCAGACTGGAGGGTGAGCCTTGGCCCTACCGTGACTGAGAGGAAAGGAGGAAGCTAACTAAGGCATTTCTACACTACACTGTTATAGTGCTATTATTCTACTTTCAATATCCTGTGGAATTCTGGGGTTTGTAGTTTACCGAGGCCAAAGATGCCCCTCCCAAAACTGCAAGCCCCAGGATTCCATAGGATGTTGAAAGTGGAATAATAACATTCTAACAGTGTCGTGCAAAAATCGCCTAAATATATAAACTCCCTGAAGAGTCTTTGCAAATGGCAGCAATAAATAAATAAATAATACATAAATAAATCAACCAACCAACCAAACAAACAAACCTTGCAAATTGTAGCAAGCAGCTGCTGTGGTAGCCTAATTGGAGGTAGAGTTCCTAGATCTCAAGGCTTGGCCCTTCACCTGCACTTTTCATGGGGTATTTCCAGGCAGGCAATAAGAGTCCAGCTATTCCAGCTTTAGTGAGTCCTTTCCTTTTGCCCGGAACTATGCCCATTAAAGCTGGACTATCTGTACTTTCATTGCCTGCCTGGAAATACCTCATGAAAAGTGGAAGTGAGGGGCCAAGCCTTGAGATCTGGGAACTCTACTTCCAACTAGGCTAGCACAGCAGTGCTTGCTACAATTTGCAAGGCTTGGTTGATTTTTTTTTCTCTTGTAATGCAGTCTTTCTTTTTTCCTGCTGCCTTCCACTTACTGAACCTTATTGCCTTTTCCAATGAGTCATATCACCTCCCGATCCCTCAAGTACAGCTACTTTACAACCCTTTAATATAGTGATGGACAACTTTTGGCGACCCCATTAGTGAGGGACTGGATGGAATTGTGGTGCATCCAGCTTCTGTTCCTAAATCATTTTCATTCTCATTGGCACAATAAGTGCATGTATTTTTATGTAATTTCACAGTCTCCAAGCCCATCTTGGCCCAGACAGCTTTAAAAATGAATAGAGGCATTGATGGAGAAGTCTTCCAATCAACCATGACAGATACATGAAACATTGATGTTCCAAGTCCCCATATCTGAACATAATGATTCTGGAGGGAGCAGAAATATTTGGTATAAAGCCACAACCCAATTTAGTAAAAGGGCATGGTAATTCTAAACAGTTACAAATATCTTCCAGCAAAATCATGGATTCCCCTGTTAAAATTTTAAAAAGCTGTCTCCTTCTGCGAGGAGCAGCTTAAACCACATTGCAAAGGACTACGAGCGTATGGGGACGAAGCTTAAGGACCTTGGTGTGCAGGTGGTCATTTCGTCTCTCCTCCCTGTTCAAGGATACGGCGCATGTAGGGAAAGGGCAATAGTAGAGGTCAACAACTGGCTCCGCACATGGTGCCGCCAACAACGGTTTGGGCTTTTGGAACATGGCCTGAATTTCCATGAACATAGGCTTCTGGCGAGGGATGGGCTGCACCTCACAAAACTGGGCAGGAATGTTTTTGCGAACAGTCTTGCAAGGAAGATTAAGAGGTCTTTAAACTAAGTTCCACTGGGGAGGGAGACAATATTATTCAGGGCAAGGACTCAGAGAACACAGGGGAAAAAGGCCCAAATGATACTGGACAAGTAGTACAAGCGGCCAATGGCGGGAGGAGTAGAATCAATAGTACAGGACTTGCAGGAAGGGCCCAGGGACTTAAGTGTCTCTACACTAATGCAAGGAGTATGGGAAACAAGCAGGATGAGCTTGTACTCCTAGTACAAGAAAATAAATACGATTTGATAGGCATCACTGAGACCTGGTGGGATGAGTCTCATGATTGGAATATAGGAATAGAGGGGTATAGCCTATTTTGTAAAAATAGACCAAACAAGAAAGGAGGAGGAGTAGCCTTGTATGTCAAGGATGTTTTCACCTGTGAAGAGATCCAGGACTTAAACCCAGAAAGCCAGGTCGAGAGCATTTGGGTAAGAATTAAGGCAGCGAGAAACAATAGGGATATTCTGGTGGGGGTTTACTACAGACCTCCAACCCAGGCTGAGGACTTGGATGACGCCTTCCTCAACCAAATGACTGCACATTCAAAGAGGAGGGATACAGTAATAATAGGAGATTTCAATTACCCGGATATATGCTGGCAGTCAAACTCTGCCAAGACAGCAAGGTCCAGCAAGTTTCTTGCTTGTCTTGCAGACAACTTCATGGTCCAGAAGGTGGAAGAGGCCACAAGGGGATCAAATATTCTAGATCTGGTCTTGACCAACAGGGATGACCTTGTTAATGAGGTAGAAGTGGTTGGATCTTTAGGGGGGAGTGACCATGCCCTGTTGGAATTTAGCATTCATTGGGAAGGAGAAGATAAGGGTAGCCAGACACTCATCTTAGATTTTAAAAAAGCGGACTTCTGTAAACTTAGGGAGCTGCTGGCTGGAATTCCGTGGTCAGGAATAGTGAAAGGGAAAGGAGTTCAGGAGGCATGGGAGTTCCTTAAAAAGGAGATACTGAAGGCACAGTCTAAAACTGTGCCAATAAGGAGGAAAAATGGAAGGCATCTGAAGAAACCGGAATGGTTGACTAAAGAACTCTCAGCTGAGCTCAGTGTTAAGAGAAACATGTATAGGAAATGGAAGAAGGGGGAAACCACCAAAGAAGAATTTAAGCAAGTAGCTAGGAGATGTAGGGAGGAAGTCAGAAAGGCTAAAGCACAGAACAAGCTTAGGCTGGCCAGAGACATTAAAAACAATAAAAAGGTTTTTTTTAAATATGTCCGCAGCAAAAGGAAAAAGAAGGAGACA
Source organism: Ctenosaura bakeri (assembly GCA_948474755.1). Classification (NCBI taxonomy): domain Eukaryota; kingdom Metazoa; phylum Chordata; class Lepidosauria; order Squamata; family Iguanidae; genus Ctenosaura; species Ctenosaura bakeri. The sequence goes on from CAOLHI010006349.1 coordinate 3,524, forward strand.
GTAGGGTCGCTACGCAGAGAAGATGGCGAATTGCTCACAGGGGGGAGAGAAAAGGCAGAGTTACTTAACACCTTCTTTGCCTCCGTATTTTCCCAGAAGGATACAAGCACTCAACCTGGCGGTTGGGGAGCAGGGGAGGAAGCAGAGGAAATGAGGCACATAATAAGTAGAGAGGTGGTACAGGAATACCTGGCCGCATTGGATGAATTCAAGTCTCCAGGGCCAGATGAATTGCATCCTAGGATATTAAAAGAGCTGGCAGAGGTCATTTCGGAACCGCTTGCTACAATTTTTGAGAAATCTTGGAGGACAGGAGAAGTTCCAGCAGACTGGAAGAGAGCAAATGTTATCCCCATCTTCAAGAAGGGAAAAAAAGAGGACCCAAATAATTATCGCCCAGTCAGTCTGACATCAGTACCCAGAAAGATCCTGGAGCAGATCATTAAGCAGTCAGTTTCTAATCATTTAGAAAGCAACGCGGTAATCACGAGAAGTCAACATGGATTTCTCAAAAATAAGTCATGCCAGACTAATCTTATCTCTTTTTATGATAGAGTTACTAGCTTGATAGATGAAGGGAATGCTGTGGATGTAGCATATCTCGATTTCAGTAAGGCCTTTGACAAAGTTCCCCATGATATTCTTGCAACGAAGCTAGTAAAATGTGGGCTGGACAGGGCTACTGTTAGTTGGATTTGTAATTGGTTGACCGACCGAACCCAAAGGGTGATCACGAATGGCTGCTTTTCATCCTGGAGAGAAGTGACTAGCGGGGTGCCACAGGGTTCTGTCCTAGGCCCAGTGCTGTTCAATATTTTTATCAATGACTTGGATGAAGGAATAGAGGGCATGCTCATCAAATTTGCAGATGACACCAAATTGGGAGGGGTTGCTAATACGCCAGAGGACAGGATCAAAATTCAAAATGACCTGGATAGATTGGAGAGCTGGGCCAGGGCGAACAAAATGAAATTCAACAGAGAGAAATGTAAGGTCCTACACTTAGGCAGAAATAATGGAATACAGAAATATAGGATGGGGGACACGTGGCTGGATAGCAGTACATGTGAAAGGGATCTAGGAGTCTTCATAGACCACAAGCTGAACATGAGTCAGCAGTGTGATGCGGCAGCCAAGAAAGCCAATGCAATTCTCGGCTGCATCAATAGGAGTATGGTGTCTAGATCGAGGGAGGTACTGGTACCACTCTACTCTGCTTTGGTTAGACCCCATCTTGAATACTGTGTCCAGTTCTGGGCACCCCAATTCAAGAAGGATATTGACAAGCTGGAGCAAGTCCAGAGGAGGGCGACCAAAATGGTGAGAGGCCTGGAAGCCATGCCCTATGAGGATAGACTTAGAGAGCTGGGTATGTTTAGTCTGCAGAAGAGGAGGTTAAGAGGGGACATGATAGCCATGTTTAAATATTTGAAGGGATGCCACGTAGAGGAGGGAGAAGGCTTGTTTTCTGCTGCTCCAGAGACCAGGACAAGGAGCAATGGATTCAAGCTGCAGGAAAGGAGATTCCACCTGAACCTCAGGAAGAACTTCCTGACAGTCAGGGCTGTCTGGCAGTGGAATCTGTTGCCTCGGAGTGTAGTGGAGTCTCCTTCCTTGGAGGTTTTTAAGCAGAGGCTTGATGGCCATCTGTTGGGATTGATTTGAGGGTGTTCCTGCAAGGCAGGAGGTTGGACTGGATGGCCTGTGTGGTCTCTTCCAACTCTGAATTTCTATGATTCTATGATTCTATGATTCTCCTCCTCCTCCTTGCTTCACATCTTTTCAACTTTAAACCTAGAAGCCAGGCAGGCTTTGGGCAGATGGCTGGTTGCTGACGTGGGTGCTGCATTTTTTTTTTGGTGGATATATTTCAGCTTGTGGTTTTAGTTTAATTGTGTTTTAATATGTGAAGCCTGACTTTTATTTTTTAACCCACAGTTTACTCAGTCTGTGAGCTGTCTTGAGTTCTCGGGCAGGGGGAAGAGAAAAGAGAGACTATGAATCCAATAAATAAAAAAATAAATATATTAGTTTGTTGTACATTTGTGGTTAGCCATTTAACAGGTTATCTCTACTGTCTACCTCCACCAAAGCAGAATTGCACAGTGGAGTCCAGGACAAGACCATCTTCTGACACCAATCTTCAGGTAAGGATTGTTGTTTTGCCAGAAGACTGCTTCCCTTTTCTGTGGACAGATAATTGGAAGAACCAGACAGGGATTTCCTGAAGCTGCAGACACTCTTTGGTAGCTTTAAACAGATCTTTCAACCTGCCAGTGTTTCCCTGTACACAGCAATTGCTTGTTACACTCTGTGGAATGAGTTTTGGGAGTCAGAAGCAAGCATCTTGTTTGTGGTTTACACGCACTTAAGTCCTCCTTTGGATAGGGGAAAGGGCTATTCTCCCATCTTTGCCATCTATTGAAAAACTCTCATTGTCTGGCAGCTGTCAACTCCTGACGGGCTCCTGCTGTTGTCACTTATTGGTAGGGATGGGAAAGAGAAGCGAAGTTAATTCAGACAATAAAGGTCTGGCTGTTCTGGGCTTGGAGGAAAGAAAAGCAGGTGCACTCCATCTGAGAGCACATCTTCATTTCTCTCCCAAACCAAGTTGGGACCTGCTGCTTCTACATGGTCTGAGTTGCTTCCCTCTCCCTGCCCTCATCTCTAGTAAGCAAAAGCCACAGAGGTCCCTCATAGGGCTTGAAAGCTGCCAAGTGGTGCCAGGATGAAGAACTGCACGTACAGAGCTACGCACACATGTAGGATCTTGTCCAGTTAGTGTATTTGCACTACAGGTACCAGTTAAACTGAAACAGCTTCCTCTTCAGAAATCCTGGGATTTGTAGTTTGGTAAGAAATGTAGAATTTTCTGTTTAGATAGTTCCAGTTGTGGTTCAGAGGAGTGTACTTAAGCTGTCTAATAGAGAATTCAAATCTGTTCTAAGTAATTGTGGTGGTGCAGTACAACATAAGAACAACATTGCCTAAATAGAATGCATGTATTTTTTGTCTGCAAAAGTTTTATTCATATGCAGATTTGATCAGATTTATCAGTTGATCAATAACTATACAATTCATTCGATTAACTAATTTACAGCACAGCTCTGTATATGTAAGTTCAGAAATAACTCTTACTGAGTTATTTTAAATGCTTCTTATAAAGTAAGAAAAGTGCATCTTTCATCAAGTGACTACCATTCAACTACCAAGATGTATGTAGTTTTCCAAGCAGTTTCCATACATTATTACAAGACTTCCATACATTATTACTTTAACCAGGAGGTGAAAAGCCTGTAATGTGGAAGTGGATGACAGCTAGTTTTTGTTTGAAGGTATTTTTTATGAATATTTATGATTGTGAATTATTGCTGAAACAGGGCATATTCAACATGCCTACAGATGGACTCTCAGAAAAGACAGATCATGTGTCACGTCGAGTAGGTTTGTACATTTATTTTTTCGCTTGCTCTATAAACACTGGCAAATTTTTTCAATTTAAGTATGTCAGACTTATGTTTTCCCCACTTTCCAGGAAAACAGCTGAAATACCAGAGTATATACAGGGGGAAAATATATCCTTGCCAAATACAGTTAAGTTGTAGGATAAGGAAATGTTGACAAGATGCAAATAGTAATTTTAATCTTAAGGGGAAAAAAACATTCTGATGTACTGTTAGTGAATTATAATGGTGACAGCCATTTCCACACTAGCCTGTTATAGTGCTATTATTCCACTTTCAACATCCTATGGAATCCTGGGGTTTGAGGCCCCTCCCTAAACTGCAAACCTCAGGATTCCATAGGATATGGAAAGTGGAACAATAGCGCTATAACAGGCTAGTGAGGAAATGGCTCCAGACTTGTGCGATCAGAACTCACTTTTATAGCTGCTGTGTAGGTCAGAATTCTGTTCTGATCAAGCAACTACCAGTCCTCCCAACTTACCTTGTAAGCAGTGCTGCTCTTCCAACACAGCCAAGCAGAAGGTGTTCACTTAAAGCAGAGTTGAGCAAAAGTTGGAGGGGGGACATGAGCAGTCCCCAAGGCTCTTTTTGCTTCCTTCAATCTCTCTAGCCACCTAGATCACCCTTTTAAATAGGTTGTGGCCCCTTTGCTCTGTTTAACATGTAAAAAAACCCTGTTTTTCAAACGACAAGTGTACTCCAGCCACTTCTAGGAAGCAGTCCATGAGGTTCCAAGAGTGTCCTGAGGACCAAAAAGTGGCCTCAGATCTCATCTAGGCCATTTCCGCATGAGACTGTTACAGCTCTTTGATTCCACTTTCAACATCCTATGGAATCCTGGGGGTTGCAGTTTCGGGAGGGGCTGTGTGGCCCCTCCCAAAACTGCAAACCCCAGGATTCCATAGGATGTTGAAAGTGGAATCAAAGCACTGTAACAGTCTCATGCGGAAATATCTGTAGTTTCCCATCCCTGATTTAGACACAGAAGTCTTTACGAGCATCAATAGCATATCTGTCTGTCTGCCCTGGACAAGTCTGGTTTGCAGTTGTGTTTTACTTCGTCCCCAAACTGCGTATGTCCCAACTTTGAAAACTGGGACCCTTGTGGGCAAGCAACATCTGAGCATGGTAAACAGGGCATGGCCAGGCAATAAGAGGGCAAAAGTTATTAAAGAAAAATAACGTATTAAATCACAATTTTAAGCAGTGAAATCTCAGAACAGTAAGCCTCCACATTTTGACACCTTGTTAACTACCCCTCCCCTGTTGAAACAGCTCCACTGGCTGCCAGTTTGTTTCTGGGCAAAATTCAAAGTGCTGGTTTTGACCTATAAAACTCTATATAGCTCAGGTCCAGGCTACCTGACCAAGATGTATGTAGTTTTTCAAGCAGTGTCCATACATTATTACAAGACATAGGTCATTTCCGCACTAGCCTGTTATAGTGCGATGATTCCACTTTCAACATCCTCTGGAATTCTGGGGTTTGCAGTTTCGGGAGGGGCCAGCTGGCCCCTCCCAAACTGCAAACCCCAGGATTCCAGAGGATGTTGAAAGTGGAATCATCGTGCTATAACAGGCTAGTGCGGAAATGGCCTTACATACATTTTTACTTTAACCAGGAGGTGAAAGACCTGTAATGTGGAAGTGGATGACAGCTAGTTTTTATTTGAAGGTATCTCTCTGTATGATCTGACCTGGGCTCTGAGATCATCAAGAGAGACTCTTCTCTCAGTCCTACCTCCATCTCAAACACAGTTGATGGGAACGCACGTGAGGGCCTTCTCAGTGGCTGCCCCTAGACTTTTGAACTCCCGTCCTAGGCAGGCTAGAATGGTCCTCTCCTTGTTGTCCTTCTAACAGCAGGCAAAGACCTTTTTATTTACAAAGGCATTTTAATACTGAAAGTTTCTAAAGAATGGGCTAGGGGTGCTATACTAATTTAATTTTAATTGCTTAATCTCTTTTTAGCTGTTTTAATTCTGTTATAGTTTAATTGTGTTTTCATACATACTATTCATATGTTTCTAAATTGTATTGTTTTAATATGTAAGATGCTTTGAGGCTCAATGTAGGGCAAAAAGTGAAATACAAATAAAGATGATAACCATCATCACCATTTGGTGACTTGCTCTTTTGATGCTTCCAAATTAAGGACAAATTCCATTAATTTGATAGGGGTTCTACTCTTTCATCAGTTCTTCTTGTCTAATGGAGGGTTCTTCTTCGTGGTCTCTGTGCCTTCATACACTAGGAGCTTTAGCGCCTGCGCGGTAGCGTTCGGAAACTTCTAGAGCTTGTTCGCTTGGCGGGAACCCCTCCCCCACGCCGGTACTGCGCATGCTCCTCCCGCCGAGCAACGGTCTCTCCTCAGTTCTTTCTCGTCCGCCGCCGCGTACGGAAGGTTCTTTAGTTTGTTCCTCTCACGTCGTGCTTGGCTTGCTGTTTTTTCACGGTTTTACGGACTTTCGGACTGTCTTTGACCTCTCTTTCGGACTCCCCCTTCGGTTTTCGTCTTTTTGGATTTCGGAGTTTGGCGTTTCTTCGTCTTATGTCCGCGCTCTTTAAGAAGTGCGTGTCCTGCGGCCGCAAGGTTGCCCTCAACGACGGCCATAAGGAGTGTCTCTTCTGTTTGGGCGAGTCCCACAACATCCGGACTTGCCCAATTTGCAGGGATTTTACTCCCCAAACTCTTCGCAACCGCTCCGCGAGACTCAAATCTTATTGTTGGGAACAGTCTCTGCGGGCGATAGACGAGACCTCCACTTCCAAGATGGCCGACAAGAAGACGACCACGCCATCGACGGTATCGGCGGCTGCCGTTCCGTCCACCTCGTCGGTATCGGGCTCGGTACCGGCGAAAACGCCGATCTCGGCGTTACCGAGGATCCCGAAGCTGTCGGCGGCTGCCAAGTCAGCGAAAGGATCCTCGACGGCGAGGAAGGCTGAGGCTCCCCTTACGGAGACGCCTGCAAAAAAGCGCCCTGCTCCGGACGGAGGCAAGGGCAAGGAGAAGGAGAAGAAGAAGAAGAAGAAGGAAAAGAAGCGCTCCCCGGCTGGGGACGCTAACCTCCTACTCCTCCTCCTACTCAGCAGCCTTCAAAAGGGCGAGGCGAGTCCGTCGACCTCTCGGAGGATGAGATCGAGGACGTTCCCCAACAGCGCCCGGACTCGCCTGTGGCAGACCCTCCAACCCTGGTGGAGGAGCGCCACCGCCCTCTAGCCGTCGCAGGTCGGCCGACCTGCAGCAGAGAGAGCCCTCTGCTTCTCCGGAGCGGCGTTCGACCTCCTTCAGGTCCCGGTCCCGCTCTTCCGAGCGTCCGGTGGCCTCGCCGCCTCCAGAGGAGACAAGAGAGGAACAACCTCGCTCGTCTGCCTCCAGATACACCTCGGCGTCCTACGTGGCCAGGTACGCGAGGGAATCTGAATGGAGAGAGCGCCCGGCCTCCTATCGGTCGCATTCGCCATCGTACCGGGATCGGTACCATCGTGGCCCGAGTCGCTGGGAGACCTTCCGGAGGTCCCGGTCACCTCGTCGACAGCGCGAATTGCGCTCGCCTAGAGGGGACGAGGCTCGGTACCGTCGACGCCGAAGCCGATCTCCGTCGGACCGCCGCTCCTTCAGCCGCTCTCCCTCCCCTCGATATCATAGGGCGAGGGAGCCTTCACCACGGTATCGGGCGATATCGCCACCTCCTAGGGTCACGGCAACGGCGACGCGCCCTACGGAGTCGGTGGTGACTGAGCGGGCTACGACGACGTCAGCCTGCCAGACTACCCCGGTCACCACCAAGAGGGTGAAGTCAGTGGTCAGCCATCCCAAGCGGGACGCTGCTGCTACCACCGCCCCGGCTGCGGAGAAGCCTAGGAAGGCAACACCTGCGGCGACTACGAAGGAGCCGGAAAGCGAGGGCGAGAGGACTCACCGAGCTCGGAGTCGTACGACTCGAGTGCGGAGTCTGAGGTGTCTGAGGCGGCCTCCCAGGAGTCTCCTCCGTTGGGATTCGGGGACCCGATCCCAGATTCTGCTCCAGAGGACGTCCACCAGTTCTCTGCGATGCTGCTCCGCATGGCCACTACCCTCGGCCTTAAGATCGCCGATGCGGAGCCGGAGGATGACGATCCAGCCTTCTCCGTTTTCGAGGAGAAGCGACCTTCCACGGCCCCGCTGCCTCTCCTCCCCCCGGGTATCCAGACTGGTGAAGGCCGCCTGGGAAAAGCCCGGGCCCTTTCGGCTCACCAATACCGCAGCGGTTAAACACCTCTACAGGGTTAAAGGATAACGCCGGTTATCTAAATCACCCTGCACCGAACTCTGTGGTTGTCGAGTCCGCGCAGACGAAGGGCTCCGGCAGGCAACACCCCCCCGCCGGACAAAAGGGCGGGAATTTGGACGCCTACGCAAGGAGGTTCTATTCGGCTCCCTTCCTTGCAGATAGGCTGTCCAACACTCAGGCTTCCTTTCGCGGCATATTTTGAAGAAAGTGCTCGATCGCCTGCAACCAGCGAGGGAAAGGGGTCCCGGAGGACATCCGCCAAGCCTCCTCCGTGATCTTCAATGAGGCTATCTCCATCACTCGGCACCAGATGGCCTCCCCCCCGGCACGCAGTGGAATGCCCCCCGGGTCATGGGGGGGAATCCGTCGGCCTTCGCCGCCATGCTTGGCTTCGACCGGCCGACACCCCAGGAGGCACCAGAAGGAGGATTAAGATCTCCCCTTCGACGGTGAAGGCCTATTCAATTCGTCCACAGACGAAGTTTTGGACAATTCGTCAAGGCGAGACTACCGAAAAAAAATTTCGGGCTGCAGCCGGCCACCCCAGACCCGCAGGGCCTCCACCTTCCAAATCCTGGCGACGATCTTCCACCTCGTCGTTCCAGCTTTCGGCCCATTTTGGGAAGTCGAGACCGTCCTCCGGCTCATCGGCCAGACGCACGATTAGGCGGCGCCCCCTTTCGTCGAAGAAGTCCTCCTCCGAGAAAAAGGGGGTTTCGGTTTTGACGTGCCTGGCAGGACCCACCAATACCCACTCTTCAGCCTACCATCAGCGCTCGGAGCCCGGGACCGACTCTCGCTCGACACCTAGCGGAGTGGCAGTATGTCACTACGGACTCTTGGGTGCTTTCCATCGTCCGTCTTGGCTACGCCATCGAGTTTCTCGATATTCCCCCTTTGCGGCGTTTATTTTTCCACCCGTGAGTCCGGCCCTCCGGGAAAATCCAATCCCTCCTCCAGAAAGGGGCGATCGAGCGGCTCCCGCAAGAGGCCAAGACCACCGGCTTCTTCTCCAGGTACTTCACGGTACCGAAAGCCGAGGGTTACCCCCCGGGCCGATCCTAGACCTCAGAGGGGTAAACTACTACACCCGGGCCCCAAAAAAGGTTCAAGATGGTAACGATCCCGTCGATCCTACCCTTCCTACATCGAGGGGACTGGTTCGCCCCCCATCGATCTCCGAGACGCATACTTCCATATCGCCATTCGCCCGCAGCACAGACGGTACCTCCGTTTCGAAAGTCGACGACACCCTGTTCCCATTTCAAGGTGCTGCCGTTCGGACTCTCGTTCCCCAAGGGTCTTCACCAAGTGCATGGCCCCGGTGGTATCCTACCTGCGGACAAAGGGCGTTCCGTCTTCCCCTACCTCGACGATTGGCTGTTGGTGGCGTCCTCCCAAAACAAAACTTTACCACGACGTCCACATGACGTTGTCACTCCTGACCCGCCTTGGTCTACGAGTGGAATCCGAAGAAGTCCCACCTCGAGCCGGCGAGGATTTTGGACTTCTTTCGGGCGACGCTCGACTCGACCTCCGCCAGGGCGTACCTACCAGAGTCTCGAGCACAAACCTTGATCCGGGCCGCCGCTCACGCTCGTAGGGCCCCAACTTTATCTGCGAGAAGCGCCCCAGCAGCTCTTGGGCTACATGGCTGCGACGACCGCTGTGCCCATATCTCGCCAGGCTGAGAGCAAGACCTCTTCAACACTGGTTCGTCCGCATTTTCGACCCCCTCGAAAACAAACAGCCCTCCGACTGCAGCTCCCGGGGCCGTCCGCTCATCCCTCCGATGGTGGCAGTCGCGACGCAATCTCATGTCGGGGATGCCTTGCCAACAGCCGACACCGAAGGTGACGGTAAAGACCGACGCCTCCCTGTATGGTGGGGGGCCCACTGCGGCGATCTCAGAGTCCGCGACAGATGGACCGACGACGAGACCGCTCTCCATATCAACGCGCTGGAGCTGCTTTGCCGTCTGGAAAGCCCTACGGGCGTTCCGCCATGCCGTGGCGGGGCGGCCCGGTCCCTTTTTGACGGACAACACCACCGCCGTCTGCTACATCAACAGACAAGGTGGGACTATTTCCCCGACCCTGCTCGACATCGCGCTCGGCCTGTGGGAATGGTGCATTCGCCTGCACACGCATCCCGTGGCGGTTCACCTGGCCGGGCAGGAGAACACCACGGCAGACGCCCTCAGCAGGGGAAACCCCATCCCATCACGAATGGTCTCTCTCCGGAGACGTTTGGACTTTATTCGGGACCGCTTGGGGCGAACCATCGATCGACCTCTTCGCGACCAGGGGAAAAAAGGGAAGTGCCCCCGATTCTGTTCCAGAGCGGGCCACGTTTGTGCCCCCCCATCGGGGGGGTTTTTCCGTTTCCGTGGGCCGGGGAACTCCTCTACGCGTTCCCGCCGTTCCCCCTGCTCGGCCGGACGATATCGAAGATCCTCGCCGACCGAGCCGACGCGATCCTGGTAGCCCCGTACTGGCCGAGGCAACATTGGTTCGCACTCCTGCTACAAGCCGCGCGAGACGACCTGCTCCGGTTGCCACCGACACCGGACCTGCTCTCCCCCTCCGGCGGCCGAGTCCTCCCCTCCGGACCTGCCACGCCTGGCCCTCCATGCCTGGAGGATATCGCACTAGACGATCCCGTGCTCGGTACCGTCCTCGTCGCGGCCAGGAAGGAATCCCCCCCGTCGCAACTATCAATACAAGTGGCGAAAGCTTTCCCGAGCCTTCGCTAACGAGAGGAGTGAGCCGGTATCGCCCGCCGGGGGGTCTCGACCGTCCTGCACTTCCTCCTGCACCTCCGGCAACAGGGCCTGGCGTTTCCATCCCCCGAAGGTGTATCTCTCCGCGATCGTGGCATACCAACCGCCACGATCTGTCCTCGGCCTTCTTCAGGAACGGGGTTTTCCGTTAAGCGGTTCCTGAAAGGGCTTCATCATCTCTACCCGCCGGTATCGCCGCCGCTACCGCCGTGGTCCCTCTTGCTGGTGCTCTCGCAGCTGACGAAGCCGCCCTTCGAGCCGATGGCGACCTCGGATGACAGGCTCCTGACAATGAAAAATTTCCTTCCTGGTAGCGGTGACCTGGGGGGGCGAGCGGGTGGTCAAGCCTTTGTTCCGATGAGCCCCTTTACGGTCTTCCACAGGGACAAGGTGGTCCTGAGACCTGACATCTCGTTCCTGCCAAAGGTGGTGTCCAGTTTCCATCTCAACCAGGACATCATCCTGCCTCCTTCTTTCCCCAACCCGACGACACCGTTGGAGCGGTCCCTCCCCCTCCCCGGACGTGCGTCGGGCATTGGCTTTCTACAAGGACCCGGACTGCTTCCTTCCGACAGACGCCGCATCTCTTTGTTTGCTATGGGCGACCCGGGGGGGCCTAAAAGTGTCCACCCAGCGCTTCTCCAAGTGGGTGGTGGGACTATTGAACTGGCGTATGAGCTCGCGAGGAAGCCTCCGCCAGTTTTGCTTCGAGCCCACTCCACCAGAGCTGTGGCTACTTCTGCGGCCCTCCTGCGAGGAGTTGACCTGCATGAACTCTGCCGTGTGGCGACCTGGTCCCAACCGTCGACCTTCGTGCGCCACTACAGGCTCGACTGCCGGTCCCCGAGATGCCCGGTTTGGACGTGAGGTGTTGGCTTCCGTGCTGTAGGACCCCCGACCCGCCATCCGACCGGTAAACTTCACAGTCTCCTAGTGTATGAAGGCACAAAAGACCACGGGAAAAAGAACAGGTTGCTTACCTGTAACTGTGGTTCTTGGGGTGGGCATTGTGCCATCTCACACCCCCCTCCCCCCCTCTTTCTCAGGTCCCTGTAGGTTCTACGGCGGACGACAGAACTGAGGGGGAGACCGTTGCTCGGGGGGAGGGCATGGGCAGTACCGGCGTGGGGGAGGGGTTCCCGCCAAGCGAAAAAGCTCTAGAAGTTTCCGAACGCTACCGCGCAGGCGCTAAAGCTCCTAGTGTATGATGGCACAGATGACCACTCGAAGAACCACAGTTACAGGTAAGCAACCTGTTCTTATTTGGGCCACTTGCACATGCACAGAACCTGCAAAGCAAATTGAGAAAAGAAAAAAAGGCATCAAGCCAGCCGAGAGACTTTGCAAGCAGCATATGTGCAGTCAGTCCCAAGTGAGCCTCCATAAGTCCTACATGCTCCCTACAGCACAGTACATGGGTTTTGCTTTTCAACGATTCCATTTTCTGACAGTACTCCAGCCTCTGGCCCTTTTTGCACCTTACCTTTTCACGCTGCTGAGTTGGGGTTCTCGCGTGAGAAGGCTTGGAAGGAACGCTGCCGCGTCCCTGCTGCTTCAGCTCCGCAGCTCCGGCTCCACAGCTCCTTCCTCCTCGCATGAGTGCCCCGCCTCTTCCATTCGCAGTGCAGCCTGAGACCTTGCAGGCTACACTGAGGAGAGGATGTGTGACCGGCCCGGCTCCCAAGGCACTGCATGCCAAGTAAGTGCGCGCAGGGCCCCGAAGCGATGTGCAACTGCGCACCATGTTCGACTTTGAGTTGAAAATGAAAAGATGCATGTGCGGTTCAGGTCAGGCCCTTGAGCATCATGTAAATGTGAGTGTGTCATGCAGACTGCTCCTCACATTTACGCTACGCTCAAGGGGCCCTTTTGCTTCAAAAACGCCATGCGAAAAGGGCCTCTAACTTAGATAATTGGGGGAAATGCTGTACTGAGTTTAAGAAACAGTTTAAAAAGACAAGACAAGAAAAAACACACACACACAAATGAACCCCCTGGCAAAGGACAAGACTCTGCCCACTTTTCTCCTTTCCCTGCTGCTAACTGAGTGCAAACTACTTTTGCATGTTGAGCTCAGTTTGCAGCAATTAACGTAGGTTGAGGAAGAGGAAGGAAAATGGGAGGAGAAGAGAGAAAACAGAACCTTTTAGAAGCAGCTGAGAATGTGGGATGGCAAAAGATTAACCACGACTGTCTCTGCCAAACCAGGACAATTGGAGGGTATGAAATTGGTACAAATCAGATCAGGAAAAATACAGAGAGCCAAAGAGATTGGAAGTCAATGATTTGGAAACTTATAGGAAACAAGCAAGGTATGAAAGTGTGCTAGTTCTAGAGAAAAGAAAAGCACCCTCAGTAGCCTCTAGATGGGAAACTGCGGGAGGCTAGAGCTGTATTAGACTGTTAGGAGACCTTGGAGGGCTGCAGCCCCCATAGGAATATTTGGTATCTATATCAAGTAGAGTGGAGTGGAGCCAGTACAATGTGAGCTTGCAGCAGAAATAGAAGAAAATACTCAAGATGGTTTTGTAAGATTAAAAAGAAAAATGTACACTTACTGTTTCAGGAAAACCATCTTGGGATAGGAAAAAAGGCACGCAACAGGAGATTACCTAAACTTCAGTACAAGAGCCCCCAAGGCTGGCCCCTGCATGTGAGTGCTGGCTAGTATCCATAATGAGGCAGGAGCCTCACAAACACTCCCTACCCAGACAAAGGGAGACAAACTGACCCACTAACTTTTTTGAAGTAAGGGGAATGACCTCTGTGGACAGGAGGGAAGAAAAAGGGTGTGAGTATGTAGGTCAAAGAAAGAAACAGAGAGGTGAAACAAAAGGGCAGGCGTGCTCTCTAGAGTCCCTATCTCACCAAGCACTTGACAAGTGTTGATGCCTCTTTGCTTCCCACACCCTCGCTGTAACCCCAGAAATATCCTTGCCCTCTAACAACCCCTGTGGGTGTAAGGGCATTTTAGGTCCAGAAGAGGCCTAGTGAAGTGACCAGTGTTTTTAATACAGAGGTGGGATTCGTGTGGCCCTCCAAATGTTTTAGAATTACAACTCCCAGCATTCTTCAATATTTGTTATGCTGGCAATTGCTGCTGCGAATTGCACCCCAACAACATCTGAAAAGGCTCACAGTTTCCAAACCAGGTCTAATAAGAATAACCTCTAGCCATCAAACATTTAAGTAGTAAGTAATTTTAAGCATCAGCTTCCATTTTACTTTTAAGTTGCACAAAATAATAGCAATAATAATAATAACAACAATAGCAACAACAACAACAACAACAACAGTTATTATGCTGTTTTTCAACAACAACAATAGTTATTATGCTGGTTTTTTTTCCTGGTAGGGACTCGAAGCAGCTTACAATTTTTTTAAAAAAAGAATAGTTAAAAATTATGGAATACAAAAGTTGAAATACAAATTAAACAAACAAATAAAAATTAAAGTTAAAATACATAATTAAAACCCAAACATCTATACATTCAGCACAATTAACAATGTCGAGCATCTTTTATCAGATAGGCCATAATCACACACTGAATGCCTGTTGGAATAAAAATGTCTTTGCTTGACTGCAGAAAGAAAGTAGAGAGGATGCCAGTCTGACTGCTTTGGGAAGGGAGTTCCAGAGCCTGGGGGCAGCCACTGAGAAGGCCCTCTCCCATGTTCACACCAGATGCACCTGTGAAGTTGGTGGGACAGAGAGAAGGGCTCTCCAGCAGATCTCAAAGCCTGGGCTGGTTCTTAAGGGAGAATACAGTCTTTCCAAAAGCATAACGAAAAGGGTAACTTCTCTTTATACAGCCATAATATGATGCTGAATGAACTTTTCCCCTTCCGGTACATGGCAGATGAACAGCAGAATGGGCGGAACTGTGTCAAGGGAGCCTTCGGCATCAACACCACTACAGGGTCCAGAAAGCTGCGGAGGAGAGCTGCTGCTTTTCATCCTAAGGTGCCCCGTGGGTGGTCTCTTGTTTGGTGAGAGGGAAGTAGGGGTACAAGGCCTGTTATATATGTAGGAAAGCACTTAAAAGATAGGAAATGCACAAAATGTTAGCTCTGCTCTGCACCTGAGTATTTTCCATCTCCAGCAACCTCTCCCACTGCCAGCAAGACTGTGTCAAAAGAACTGATGATGAACAAACAGTACCATCCAGACAGGAAGGCTGTGGGACTAGTACGAGTCCACCAACCATGACTTTGCAATTTATAATTTGTATTAGACAGACAATAAAGTCTGTTCCATTTGAATTTGTCACTGTAGTCCTCTGTATGGCCTTCCAACCACTGTTGTTAAGTGCTCTAAAACTGGCTTTGACTTAAGTCAACCCTATGAATTAGAGACCTTCAAGTCACACTGTTATTAACAGCCCTGCTCAGTTCACGCAGACTCAGGGCTGTGACGTCTTTGATTGAGTCTATCCATCAGTGATGTGGCTTTCCTGTTTTCCTACTACTTTCTTCTACCTTTCCAAACATTGCTGTCTTTAACAGTCCTAATAAGGGGCATGGGTCTGATGATACAGTGGCTGAGATCCTCCATCAAGGAGAAGGAATGTGACTTGAAGCTCATGGAGTTATGCAGCCATTGCATAATGCTGCCCCATTAGTGAAATGAATGTAGCACAACCGAATGTGAAACAAAATATGTGTGCACATCCACATGTGTGCTGCGTTATATGCATCCATATACAAGTTGCATACCCATCCAGGTTCTATATATATATTCACAAACATGTGCAATAGCACTATTTTCTCAACTTCATAATACAGATATTCAAAATTGGACAGAAATGTCTAGTCATTTCTGTTGGGAACCTACGTACACCCATGACACCAAAAGGATTGTGGCCAGTGCCTTTTTGGGGGCTCAGACAGAAAGGAAAGGAATGGAAAGAAAAGGAAAAGGAAGGAAGGAAGGAAGGAAGGAAGGAAGGAAGGAAGGAAGGAAGGAAGGAAGGAAGGAAGGAAGGATGTGCAGTCAGATTAGCAATCCACAGTGAGGAAGTACTGAGATAAACCCATGTGTGTCTTGCTTCTTTTTCCTAGCCTGAATAGACTTCTGGGCCTTAAAGGTTGCATGATTGAAGAGGAAATGGGAGTAAAATGCATAGGGCTAAAAAAAATCAAGTTGGTTGAATTATAGCTAGCCACTAGGTGGCAGCAGTAAAACCCTGCTACTTCTATGGAATTTCAAGTGCATAGAAATACATAAGTGCTGCAGGCTGTATTTCAGAGAAAGGAATTGGCAAAACCACCTCCTTGTCTAGGAAGTTCTTCTTCGTGGTCTCTGTGCCTTCATACACTAGGAGCTTTAGCGCCTGCGCGGTAGCGTTCGGAAACTTCTAGAGCTTGTTCGCTTGGCGGGAACCCCTCCCCCACGCCGGTACTGCGCATGCTCCTCCCGCCGAGCAACGGTCTCTCCTCAGTTCTTTCTCGTCCGCCGCCGCGTACGGAAGGTTCTTCAGTTTGTTCCTCT
The DNA here is from genome assembly GCA_948474755.1 of Ctenosaura bakeri. Taxonomy (NCBI): domain Eukaryota; kingdom Metazoa; phylum Chordata; class Lepidosauria; order Squamata; family Iguanidae; genus Ctenosaura; species Ctenosaura bakeri. Next base: position 19,541 of record CAOLHI010006349.1, read on the forward strand.
CACTTTGTGCTTGGCTTGCTGTTTTCACGGTTTTACGGACTTTTGGACTGTCTTTGACCTCTCTTACGGACTCCCCCTTCGGTTTTCGTCTTTTGGATTTCGCAGTTTGGCGTTCTTCGTCTTATGTCCGCGCTCTTCAAGAAGTGCGTGTCCTGCGGGCGCAAGGTTGCCCTCAACGACAGCCATAAGGAGTGTCTCTTCTGTTTGGGCGAGTCCCACAACATCCGGACTTGCCCAATTTGCCGGGATTTTACTCCCCAAACTCTCCGCAACAGCTCCGCGAGACTCAAATCGTATTGTTGGGAACAGTCTCTGCGGGCGATAGACGAGACCTCCACTTCCAAGATGGCCGACAAGAGGACGACCACGCCATCGACGGTATCGGCGGCTGCCGTTCCGTCCACCTCGTCGGTATCGGGCTCGGTACCGGCGAAAACGCCGATCTCGGCGCTACCGAGGATCCCGAAGCTGTCGGCGGCTGCCAAGTCAGCAAAAGGATCCTCGACGGCGAGGAAGGCTGAGGCTCCCCTAACGGAGACGCCTGCTAAAAAGCGCCCTGCTCCGGACGGAGGCAAGGGCAAGGAGAAGGAGAAGAAGAAGAAGAAGAAGGAAAAGAAGCGCTCCCCGGCTGGGGACGTTCAACCTCCTACTCCTCCTCCTACTCAGCAGCCTTCCAAAGGGCGAGGCGAGTCCGTCGATCTCTCGGAGGATGAGATCGAGGACGTTCCCCAACAGCGCCCGGACTCGCCTGTGGCAGACCCTCCAACCCTGGTGGAGGAGCGCCACCGCCCCCTTAGCCGTCGCAGGTCGGCCGACCTGCAGCAGAGAGAGCCCTCTGCTTCTCTGGAGCGGCGTTCGACCTCCTTCAGGTCCCGGTCCCGCTCTTTCGAGCGTCCGGTGGCCTCGCCGCCTCCGAGGGAGACAAGAGAGGAACAACCTCGCTCGTCTGCCTCCAGATACACCTCGGCGTCCTACGTGGCCAGGTACGCGAGGGAATCTGAGTGGAGAGAGCGCCCGGCCTCCTATCGGTCACATTCGCCATCGTACCGGGATCGGTACCATCGTGGCCCGAGTCGCTGGGAGACCTTCCGGAGGTCCCGGTCACCTCGTCGACAGGGCGAATCGCGCTCGCCTAGAGGGGACGAGGCTCGGTACCGTCGACGCCGAAGCCGGTCTCCGTCAGACCGCCGCTCCTTCAGCCGCTCTCCCTCTCCTCGATATCATAGGGCGAGGGAGCCTTCACCACGGTATCGGGCGATATCACCACCTCCTAGGGTCACGGCGATGGCGACGCGCCCTACGGAGTCGGTGGTGACTGAGCGGGCTACGACGACGTCAGCCTGCCAGACTACCCCGGTCACCACCAAGAGGGTGAAGTCAGTAGTCAGCCATCCCAAGCGGGACGCTGCTGCTACCACGGCCCCGGCTACGGAGAAGGCAACACCTGCGGCGACTGTGAAGGAGCCGGAAATTGAGCGGCGAGAGGACTCACCGAGCTCGGAGTCGTACGACTCGAGCGCGGAGTCAGAGGTGTCTGAGGCGGCCTCACAGGAGTCTCCTCCGCTGGGATTCGGGGACCCGATCCCAGATTCTGCTCCAGAGGACGTCCACCAGTTCTCTGCGATGCTGCTCCGCATGGCCACTACCCTCGGCCTTAAGATCGCCGATGCGGAGCCGGAGGACGACGATCCAGCCTTCTCCGTCTTCGAGGAGAAGCGACCTTCCACGGCCCCGCTGTCTCTCCTGCCCCGGGTATCCAGACTGGTGAAGGCCGCCTGGGATAGACCGGCCTCGGCTCAGCCGATACCGCAGCGGTTAGAACACCTCTACAGGGTGCAGAAGGATAACGCCGGTTATCTCTTTAATCACCCTGTACCGAACTCTGTGGTCGTCGAGTCGGCACAGACAAAGGGCTCCGGCAGGCAACACACCACCCCGCCGGACAAGGAGGGCAGGAAGTTGGACGCCTATGCAAGGAGGTTCTATTCAGCTGCCTCCTTGCAGATTAGGCTGTCCAACACTCAGGCTTGCCTCGCGGCATACCTGAAAAAAGTGCTCGATCGCCTGCAACCGGCGATGGAGGCGGTACCGGAGGACATCCGCCAAGCCTCCTCCGTGATCTTCAATGAGGTTATCTCCATCGCTCGGCACCAGATGGCCTCCTCCCGGCACGCAGTGGAGATCGCCTCCCGGGTCATGGCGGGATCCGTCGGCCTCCGCCGCCATGCTTGGCTGCGACCGGCCGACATCCAGGAGGACACCAGAAGGAGGATTGAAGATCTCCCCTTCGACGGTGAAGGCCTATTCAATTCGTCCACAGACGAAGCTTTGGACAATCTTGTCAAGGCGAGACTGACCGCAAAAAAGATCGGGCTGCAGCCGGCCACGCAAGCCCGCAGGGCCTCCACCTTCCGCCCATCCTGGCGACGATCTTCCACCTCGTCGTTCCAGCGTTCGGCCCAGTCTGGACAGTCGAGACCGTCCTCCGGCTCATCGGCCAGACGCACGATTAGACGGCGCCTGGCTTCGTCGAAGAAGCTCCTCCTCCGAGACAAAGTCTCGGTTTTGACGTGCCTGGCAGGACCCACCAATACCCACTCTTCAGCCTACCATCAGCGCTCGGAGACCGACCGACTCTCGCTCGACACCTAGCGGAGTGGCAGTATGTCACTACGGACTCTTGGGTGCTTTCCATCGTCCGTCTTGGCTACGCCATCGAGTTTCTCGATATCCTCCTCGCGGCGTTTACTACTCCACGCCGTCGAGTCCGGCCCTCCTGGAAGAGATCCAATCCCTCCTCCAGAAAGGGGCGATCGAGCGGCTCCCGCAAGAGGCCAAGACCACCGGCTTCTTCTCCAGGTACTTCACGGTACCGAAAGCCGACGGTACCCTCCGGCCGATCCTAGACCTCAGAGGGGTGAACTACTACATCCGCCCCAAAAGGTTCAAGATGGTCACGATACCGTCGATCCTACCCTTCCTACATCGAGGGGACTGGTTCGCCTCCATCGATCTCCGAGACGCATACTTCCATATCGCCATTCGCCCGCAGCACAGACGGTACCTCCGCTTCGCAGTCGACGACACCTGTTACCAGTACAAGGTGCTGCCGTTCGGACTCTCGACTGCCCCAAGGGTCTTCACCAAGTGCATGGCCCCGGTGGTATCCTACCTGCGGACGAAGGGCGCTTCCGTCTTCCCTTACCTCGACGATTGGCTGTTGGTGGCGTCCTGCAAACAGAGACTTTACCACGACGTCCACATGACGTTGTCACTCCTGACCCGCCTTGGTCTACGAGTGAATCCGAAAAAGTCCCACCTCGAGCCGGCGAGGATCTTGGACTTCATCGGGGCGACGCTCGACTCGACCTCCGCCAGGGCGTACCTACCAGAGTCTCGAGCACAAACCTTGATCCGGGCCGCCGCTCACGCTCGTACGGCCCCGACGTTATCTGCGAGAAGCGTCCAGCAGCTCTTGGGCTACATGGCTGCGACGACCGCTGTGACATTTCTCGCCAGGCTGAGAGCAAGACCTCTTCAACACTGGTTCGTCCGCATATTCGACCCCCTGCGAGACGAACAGACACTCCGACTGCAGCTGCCGGGAGACGTCCGCTCATCCCTCCGATGGTGGCAGTCGCGACGCAATCTCATGTCAGGGATGCCTTTCCAACAGCCGACACCGAAGGTGACGGTAACGACCGACGCCTCCCTGTATGGATGGGGTGCCCACTGCGGCGATCTCAGAGTCCGCGACAGATGGACCGACGACGAGACCGCTCTCCATATCAACGCGCTGGAGCTGCTCGCCGTCTGGAAAGCCCTACGGGCGTTCCGCCACGCCGTGGCGGGGCGCACGGTCCTGATTCTGACGGACAACACCACCGCCGTCTGCTACATCAACAGACAAGGTGGGACTCATTCCACGACCCTGCTCGACATCGCGCTCGACCTGTGGGAATGGTGCATTCGCCTGCACACGCATCCCGTGGCGGTTCACCTGGCCGGGCAGGAGAACACCACGGCAGACGCCCTCAGCAGGGACACCTCATCCCATCACGAATGGTCTCTCTCCGGAGAGGCGTTCAGACTGATTCGGGACCGCTGGGGCGAACCATCGATCGACCTCTTCGCGACCAGGGAAAACGCGAAGTGTCGCCGATTCTGTTCCAGAGCGGGCCACGATCGTGCCTCCATCGGGGACGCTTTCCAGCTTCCGTGGACCGGGGAACTCCTCTACGCGTTCCCGCCGTTCCCGCTGCTCGGCCGGACGATATCGAAGATCCTCGCCGACCGAGCCGACGCGATCCTGGTGGCCCCGTATTGGCCGAGGCAACATTGGTTCGCACCCCTGCTACAAGCCGCGCGAGACGACCTGCTCTGGTTGCCACCGACACCGGACCTGCTCTCCCACACCGGCGGCCGAGTCCTCCATCCGGACCTGCCACGCCTGGCCCTCCATGCCTGGAGGATATCGCACTGACGATCCCGTGCTCGGTACCGTCCTCGTCGCGGCCAGGAAGGAATCCACCCGTCGCAACTATCAATACAAGTGGCGACGCTTCCTGACCTTCGCTAACGAGAGGAGTGAGCCGGTATCGCCCGCGGGGCTCTCGACCGTCCTGCACTTCCTCCTGCACCTCCGGCAACAGGGCCTGGCGTTTCCATCCCTGAAGGTGTATCTCTCCGCGATCGTGGCATACCAACCGCCACGATCTGCTGCCTCGGCCTTCTTCAGGAACGATACCGTTAAGCGGTTCCTGAAAGGACTTCATCATCTCTACCCGCCGGTATCGCGCCGCTACCGCCGTGGTCCCTCTCGTTGGTGCTCTCGCAGCTGACGAAGCCGCCCTTCGAGCCGATGGCGACCTCGGATGACAGGCTGCTGACCATGAAAACTGCCTTCCTGGTAGCGGTGACCTCAGCGAGGCGAGCGGGTGAGATCACAGCTCTTCGTTCCGATGAGCCCTTCACGGTCTTCCACAGGGACAAGGTGGTCCTGAGACCTGACATCTCGTTCCTGCCTAAGGTGGTGTCCAGCTTCCATCTCAACCAGGACATCATCCTGCCTACCTTCTTCCCGAACCCGACGACACCGTTGGAGCGGTCCCTCCACTCCCTGGACGTGCGTCGGGCATTGGCCTTCTACAAGGACAGGACTGCTTCCTTCCGACAGACGCCGCATCTCTTTGTTTGCTATGGGCGACGTCGGAGGGGCCTTAAAGTGTCCACCCAGCGCTTCTCCAAGTGGGTGGTGAGGACTATTGAACTGGCGTATGAGCTCGCGAGGAAGCCTCCGCCAGTCCTGCTTCGAGCCCACTCCACCAGAGCTGTGGCTACTTCTGCGGCCCTCCTGCGAGGAGTTGACCTGCATGAACTCTGCCGTGTGGCGACCTGGTCCCAACCATCGACCTTCGTGCGCCACTACAGGCTCGACTGCCGGTCGCGCAGAGATGCCCGGTTTGGACGTGAGGTGCTGGCTTCCGTGCTGTAGGACCTGACCCGCCATCCGACCGGTAAGCTACACAGTCTCCTAGTGTATGAAGGCACAGAGACCACGAAGAGAAGAACAGGTTGCTTACCTGTAACTGTGGTTCTTCGAGTGGTCATCTGTGCCATCATACACACCCGCCCTTCCTCCCCTCTTTCTCAGGTCCCTGTAGGTTCTACGGCGGACGACAGAACTGAGGAGAGACCGTTGCTCGGCGGGAGGAGCATGCGCAGTACCGGCGTGGGGGAGGGGTTCCCGCCAAGCGAACAAGCTCTAGAAGTTTCCGAACGCTACCGCGCAGGCGCTAAAGCTCCTAGTGTATGATGGCACAGATGACCACTCGAAGAACCACAGTTACAGGTAAGCAACCTGTTCATCCCGTGAAATTCATGGAGTCATCGTAAGTTAACAGGCAACTTGAAGGCACACATGCACACGCACACACACACACACACACACAGGCAAACACTTAGAAGAATATGTAGGTGGCTTGAATACCCTAAAGGCACCAGATTCCATCTGATCTTAGAAGCTAAACAGGGTCAGTTCTGGTTAGTACACGGATGGGGGACTGCCAACAAATACCAGGTGCTGTAGGCTATATTTCAGAGGAAGGAACTAGCAAAACCACCTCTGAGGATTCCTTGCCTAAGAAAACTTTTTGAAATTCATGGGGTTGCCATAAGTCAGCAGGTGACTTGAAGATAGATGCACATACAATTTGAATCCATTGTTTCAAGTCCTAAGCCATTTCCACACTAGGCTGTTATAGCGCTGTGATTCTACTTTCAACATCCTATGGAATCCTGGGGTTTGCAGTTTTGGGAGGGGCCCCAGAATTCCATAGGATGTTGAAAGTGGAAACATAGCGCTATAACAGTCTAGTGCGGAAATGGGTCAAGTCTCTGGAGCAAGAGAAGACAAGTTTTTCCATCTCCCATGTAACAGACTTTCAGGTTTTAATTAATTGCAGGGGCTCTTGCAGTTGCTGCACTGAACCTTGGAGACTGGTGAAAAGCCTTAAAGCTCTTGGCTTCTTTCTCAGCATCTGAGATTTAGAGAAATGGAGATGAGTTCTCATTCCCCTCCTTGACCGTGAAGAAAAGCCAAGACTTTCTCTTTGCCGTTGGGGTCATTTCTACTCAGCATGATGACAGAAAGTCCTGTTCCATGCCACTACTGATGACGGAGCAAAATCTTACTGAGAATTAATTTTGGCTGTCTACCAACATAGTCTGTAGGCTATGGCAATTTCTGCACTAGACTGTTATAGTGCTATTATTCCACTTTCAATATCCCATGGAATCCTGGGGTTTGCAGTTTAGGGAGGGGCCTTTGAGAGCACTATAACAGGCTAGTGCGGAATGGCCTATATTTCAGAGGAAGGAACTAGTCAAACCACCTCTCAGTATTCCTTGCCTAAGAAAATCCTACAAAATTCATGAGGTTGCCATATGTTGAAGACACACACACATGCACATGGGGTGGGGAATGCATGGTATAGCACATGCTGGGATCTTTCAGGATATACACAGAATTCCTTGCAGAAAAGATGAGTGGGTGAATGTATCATTTGCAAGTTGGTGCTGAAGATAATCTACAGAAATGTGGTTAACCCATTGCACCATCAGTCCAGAAACAGGAGTCATATTTTTAGTGGAACCTTCTAAAAGATGCCTCTGCCTCTCCCTCCTGTTTTTCAACAGCCTCTTCCACAGCCAGTGGTGTTTCATTCATTCATTCCTTCTTCCCTGTGCTAGTCTCTGTGTGCATTTATTTTTCCCCCTAACTTAATGGCATTATTGTGCAACTACTTCCACCTCCAGCCTAGATCAGGAAAATGAACACACAGGATGCCACTTCCACCATTTTTAATATGCTTTGAACAAACATTTGTCCAAATGTGCTTTGGTATATTTCTCTTTAAACTTTTGTGAATTTACTCTTTAAAGTTTTCCTCAACCTCATGGTTTCTCTTGGCATTAATCCTTAATAGGATTACAGGGGAATCAAGCTGTTGCTCTATTCTCTTTATTTAAAAAAAAAAAGGCACAGCATTTTAAAACAAATTCTGGAGAATGGAGAACAAATGTACAGGAGTTCTCTTGGGAATCCAAGTGACCTCCCTGCTCAGCCACCAGAAGTAGTTTGGATATACCCAGGGAAATCCCATGGAAGAAGCAGTTGAGCCCAGAGGTGTATTTAGGGTGGGGCAGGTAGGATACATGCCCTAGGTGCCGATGCTGGAGGCATGAAAAAAACCATACATGTAGGGATAGGGGTAGGGGTAGGGGTAAGAAAGTGGGGGTGCAACTTCCATGCTTGCCTTAGGTGCTGTTTATGCTAGATACGCCACTGATTGAGTCACGCTAATGCTGTGCCTAATATCGCAACAAATTGGAACCAGACATTTGTACTCAGATTGGCTACTGAACCTTGGTGGGATAGCAGGTTGCTAATGGATTATTTCAGGTAGGAAAAGAGTCAATTTCCAAATGATCCAACAGTGGTACTGCATGGTACAACACTGGGGGAGCCACAACATCCTGTGATAGCCTCCAGTAAAGATGGGACTAACATATGGCAATTGCAGTATAACAGAGTAGTGTGATAAGTCTCTTGCAGTGCGTCTATGGCTGGTGGATTGATGTATTCCCAGAAAAGGAATTAGAGATCTGTGGAAGTGTGTGAAGGTTATGACTCTCAGTCTTTACATTGATGTTCATTCACTTGAAGGGAGATGAACAACAGCAAACTAGAGGAGGATCAGAATTAGAAACTCCAAACATCGGCAATGGTTCCTTTTCGTGGGACATAAACGTCAGTGGTTGTCCAAAGAAGGTGACCCTGATGGAGGACAGCTCAGCTTTCATGAAACAAAACATTAACCAGAATTCAGTAAGGGACTTGGGTCTTTGTAACTGGACTCATATCGGTGGGAAACAGACTTAAGCTGTTTCACAATGTCTGTTTTCAGCAAGAGGCTACAAAGATGTTACCACATTAAGGGAGCCAGAAAAGTGATCATTGCACATTGTATTGGGACTGATGTGTACCAGGACTGATGCTCATCAGCACCGATGTGCAATGGGACCAATGCATATTGAGATACTCTTGCAGGTGCCCTGGGATGCGTCTTCTTAATTTACTCGAAGAGTTCCATGGCACCTTTGCTATTTACCAGAATGTGCATACATATGTATACATAAGGTTACACAAAATAGACTGCAATACAGAATCCCAGCCAATAAGCTTGATGGACCACTGGTGTGATCTGACACAGCTATTTCATGTCCTTGCAGAAGAAATTGCAGTATACCATGCAGTATAAGTGGTAGATGGATTATTATCATATTGGTATTAGGAATGAGAACTTCCAATTTTGGCTCTAGTGACCTACTGTGAGCCACACAAGGTCCAGAAATGTTGTGAGGGAGGGGAACCCTTCGACCACTCTGGATATAGTGGGATCGACATGCATGATGCTAAATTGGATAAAAGGAGTGGGGGGATAACAACAAAGAGATTGCTCCCTGCCCCGCTGAGCTTGCAAGCAAAGTACAAGGATGGGAAATGGTCCAATGGTAAATTCTCCCTCATTTTAGTCTGTGATTAATGTTGATGACTTATGATGCCATTTCCAGTCTTGATACTGGGTGAGACCTTGATACTTGAATAAGTGCATCTCCTGACATATGCATACCTGAGGACTAAGCTTTTTCTGTCCCACAAGTGAAGGCAAAACACTGTATGAAGACATGAAATAGGGCCTTGACTGTGGAAAAACCTGTCCTTAATGCCTGATTGAAAGAAATGCTGGAGTCATTCCAGTGGCAAGTTAAAACATGGCTTTTGGGGGTCTAAGGGGTTTATTCAGTTCATACATGTACACAGTTTTAAATGGTTTTAGGTGGTTTTAAATTGCTGTATGACTTACTATATTTTTACACTGTTGAACTAAAAAATTTAAATTGTTTTGAATTATGTAAATTTATTTTATTGTCCACCACCCAGAGATCTTTTGATATAGGGTGGGATATAAATGCATTAATAAATAAACTTAACTTGCCAGATGTTTTATGAAAGTTATTTCATGACATACATCCCTACTGCTTGTATTTTGCAGACAGGAAAAATGCTGCAACTACACTGGTTATACATATAATATATGTTAATTGTTGATATTCTACACTGGCTATCTAGTTAAAGAGAGGTAATTAAGTAAAGTCCTCTGGTCCACTCACCTTAAGAGCCAGTAGCTTGATTTGGTGAAGGAGACCCATTGGGCTTTGGATCAGGGCACAAGGGGGATGTTTCTACCCCCACTCCCACCAGCAAGTGAGGCCATGGAAAGCTCATGTGACAGGTGTTCTACTTCCAATTGTCTCAGCCTCATTTGCTGGGAGGAAAAGGATGGAAATGGAATCTTCTTTGCATCCCAATCCCTGAACAGACCTTCTTCACTGGATGCAGCTGCTGGCTCTTACGGTGGGCTAGGGTGGCATTTATGGAGTTTTAAAGTAGGACTACATGTTATTGCTGTGTGCTTTCAAGTTGCTTCTGATTTATGGCAACCCTATTACAGGTTTTCTTGGCAAAGATTTGCTCAGAGGGTGTTTGCCTCTGCCTTCTTCTGAGGCTAAGAAAGTATGACTACCCAAGGTCATCCTGTGGGTTTCAGTGGCTGAGTGGGGGTTTGATCCCTGGGCTCCAGAGTTGTAGTGCAACACTTAAACCACTACGCCAAGAAGGTTGAAAGACTACATAGTCTTACTGAATGCAGACCAGTTACAGATCGATAACATAACTCTAGGTTATGAATCCGTAACTGCAATGCTGAATGTCAACCAATATCTTTATATACAGTAGAAATAAATATAATACAGTATATACAAAATATTTATATACTGTCAAGCTAGAAGTTTACAAAGATGGAAAATTAAATACTAACTAGAAAATTAATCTAAAGTAGTTGAGACGTATGTATGAAATACAGCAGGGCATAAACATAAAACAATGAGCTTGGAGTTTTCTAAAGCATGTGCTGTAACCCTGACCTGTTCCATCCACTTGTGGTTGCATGCTACAAAATACAAATCTAACTAGAGTAGACCAATTAAGTAAGCTGGGTTTATATAGGTTTTGATTTATCATTTAACAATGGCTTCACTGAGTCTATGGGCCTTTCCGCACTACCTTGCTATTATTCTACTTTCAACATCCTATGGAATCCTGGGGTTTGCAGTTTAAGGAGGAGCCTTTAGAATTCTCAGCCAGAGAGCTCTTGGGCCCCAGTAAACTACAAATTCCAGAATTCAACAGTGTAGTGCAGAAGGCCCCATGCTAGTTGGGAAAGGCCCTTAGTTTTAGACTTATGGAAATGGTGTACTACTTAATTTGAACTTCTGTTGATCTGTATGTTTTAGACATTCCCTCCTAACCCCTTCACCTCCTCCATATGGATAAATGATGACACTTTGAATGTGAATTTTTTTAAATGATGTTTTGTTGTGCTAGCTTACAGATTCTGGTGGCAGATTTTGGGAAGAGCTGCCAGTTCATTTTGATTATAGCGTGAACTCTCCCAGTGACAGATGGCATCAAGGAGCTCATTCTTCTGTTGCACACCTGAGAGAAGAGGAGGAAGAGCCAAAATCCTTTGAAAAACAGGAAACATCAAGGGGACTGTGCTATGATATTGACATGGAACTAACCAATGATGTCGAGATAGCAAATGAAAGCCTCCGTACAGGGATTGTGATGAACCTGCCTCAGAGACTTTCAAGGACCTCAGAGCTTTCTAAAGGCTTCGGGTTTTTTGCAGAAGCTCTGGCTCTGGTGCCTGACCACTCCTTGCTCATGGACATTGAGCCTTCAGAATCTGCAGGGCTCCCTGCCAGCCCACTGATGGCCCTCTTGCCACAGCCTCTTCTCACAGAGCCTGGTGGCGATGTTGTCATGTGTGAGGAAAGGAAGATCAAGAAGTCAAAGGAGATATCGATTCTTGAGCAGGTTGGGGAAACCTTATGGCAAAAGAAACTGCGTCCAACCCAGGCGTGAGGTAGAGAAAAAAATGGACTTTTTGCTAATATTAAATGAACTAACCAGAGCTTGGAAAAGTTACTTTTGTTTGGACAACAACCTCACAAAATCCCAGCGGTTGGTTGGCAAATTATGTCTGGTTGTTGCTGCCAAAAGAAACTTTTCCAGGCTCTGGAAATACGAGAAGTGTGGTGAATCATGAAAAGCCAGGCAAATGGGACAAGGAAATTTTTCTTCTGATCTTGATTCTTTTTTCCTCCTTGCATATCTTTCCTATAGTCTGTCTGTAGCAAGAGAGGGCAACTGCTGCCCCTCCAGATGCTGTTGGGTTGCAACTTCTATCAGTCCCAAACAGCATACTCCAGGTGAAGGGGGATGGGAATTACAGTCCATCATCTACTCTCTGGAAGTAGATGACTCTCTGGAAGTTTGAGACTTCAGCATGAAGAATTCATGATCATGGATCAGATCAGCTGGGACCTAGAATCATAGTATCATAGAATCATAGAGTTGGAAGAGACCACAGGGGCCATCCAGTCCAACTCCCTGCCATGCAGGAACACACATCAAAACACTCCCGACAGATGGCCATCGGCTCCTCTGGGAGCTGATGTCCGAAACATCTGAAGGTGCAAAGACTGAAAAGCACTGATCTAAAGGACTGGAGATCATCCACCCTTGTTTCATAATCTGCCTCTGAGGAGGTGCCTTGCAGAGGAGCCCAGTGATTTCCACTGCTGGTCCGTTTGAGTAGTCCATTTTTCCCTCTGGATGCATACAAGAGCAGCCAAGACACAGAGAGAGAACACCAGTGCAAGCAGGACCTTTGGGAAGTATTTTATTGGCCAAACACAAAGGTCATCTTCAGACATACATCTGCATGAATTCAATTTTGTTTTTGGCATGTGCCTTCAAGCCAACTCTGTCATGTGTGTCACCATAGACTTACGGTGAGCCCATGAATTTCTTAGGATTTTCTCAGACAAGAAAAACTCAGAGATGATTTGCTGTTGCCCTTCTCCAAAATACAGTCTACAGCATCTGGTATTCCTTGGTGCCTCCCCATCCCAGTACTAACCAGGCCTGACCCTGCTTGGCTTTCCAGATCAGAGGGATTTGCAGCATTCAGGGTAGTCTGATGTATGGCAACCCTACCATACAGTTTTCTTGGCAAGTCTACCATGTTCCTTTGGGTGACTGAGTTCTGATATTATTGGAGAGTGTGGGGAGAGGGGCGGAAAATTTTCTCCATGTCACACAAATAAGAATCTGCCATGCTCCTGCTTAGCTGTTTATTCCTTCCCCAGTTGAAAATCCCTACATGTTCAAGCCTCTTAGGAAGAGTGCTCTAACTTCTTGATATGGAACAGTAACTTAGTAGTGGAGTGCATGTGTTACATGCAGAACTTCCCAGAATTAATCCCTTAACATCACTAGCAATGGCTCAGAAAAATTTCTGCCTTGAAACTGCAGAGAGCTGCTGATAGGGTGTAGGGTGTAGACCATCCTGGTTCTCTCAAGATGTGTTGCACTATAACTCCTATCACCTTCAGGCTAGTTGGAAATCATGGGAATTGCAGTGCAACACATCTGGGAGACACCAGATTGATATACAACCATAACCTTCCAGATGTTCTTGGACTGCAGCTCCCATGAACATTCACCATAGATTATGCTGACTAAGAATGATGGGAGCTGCAGTTCTGCAATATTTGGAGGACCACCCTTTGCCTACCCTTTCTATAGACTACACTGAGGCAATTTCTGCACTACACTCTATAGCGCGATGATTCCACTTTCAACATCCTATGAAATCCTAGGGTTTGCAGTTTCGGGAGGGGCCAGGCGGCCCCTCCCGAAACTGCAAACCCCAGGATTCCATAGGATGTTGCAAGTGGAATAATCGCGCTATAAGAGCATAGTGCGGAAATGGCCTGAGTTAGACAGGGCAATCGTTAGTTCTGCATTATCTGGATCTGTCAAAAAGTGACAACTTTTGACATACCGTTAATGCTTTAATTTTATGGGGATGTTTGACTGGGTATGCTCATTATGTTCCTTTCCCTTTTTTGCAGTGATGCTGAAATGAATCACCAGGCTTCTTTGGGGTTTTTTTTCTACTCTCTGAGAATGCTTGACTCTGCTGAGCACAATTGGATTTTCACAGCTCCACAAATAGACATGTTTTAAAATAGCTCCAGTAAAATAAAGCAGAAGTTGGGGAAGAAGAAACCTGTTAGTTGGATTTTTTTCTTTCTTCATGATAAACAGATCAATCTTTTCCAGTCTAAATGTAACTTCGGTACTGGGCAGGCATACAAATAAAGGCTTAATGTACCTTTCAATCATTTATTTTTATTTCTTGTTGTAGCTGTTATATGCCAAGTCAGCTTTGACTTATGGTGACCTTGTGAATGAGAGAGCTCTATGACTCCTAGTTAGCAACAACCCTGCTCAGGTCTTGCAAACTCAGGGCTGTGGCTTCTTTTATTGAATCAATTCATCTGAAAAGTGGGCTTCCTCTTTTCCTACTGCCTTCCACTTTGCTGAACATGACTGCTTTTTCCAATGAGTCTGTTGTCTTGCAATAGCTGGCGTCCTGTTAGTGAATTTTGACAGTATAAATTGTACTTATGACATCACAAGTCACTGTTGCTATCATTGCGTAGGTTAGAATTCTCTTGTCGACCATACAATGAAAAATCCTTCCAAACCCTCTCCTTGTGAATAGTGCTGTTACCAGGTATGCCCTCAAAGCGCATGAATGAATTTATCCATATTCTTACGTTTACCCGTCAGGGATCTTGTGACTTTGGCAAAAGCACATTTGAGCAAACTAGACTCAGAAATCCAGGTGGGATATCATCATCATCATCATCATCACCACCACCACCACCACCACCACCACCACCATACCACTTTCCTTGTTGTCAGAAAGCGGGGCAATAAATGACGACCTGTCCACCTGTTTTCCTGTAGGTATACATGCTGTGAGGATCTCATCTGCAAAGAGCTCTCAAGGACTCCCAAAGGTCTTTGTAGATGCCAACTACAGAATGTGTAGCTACAGGAAAATAGCCCTGCTCATCTCTCTGCTCTCCAACCACACAGAAATAGTTGTGTTGTGGGAGGCTGCATTACTCACAAGGGTAGTGCTGAGAGATGCAAGTCTAGAGATGTAGCCACATGATACTCCTACATCTTCCAATGCAGGTGTTTGGCCAACGTATACAAAATATGATAGCCTTTGACAGTCATTTTCACTTTTAGTGAGAGGTCAGGTTTGATTTGCTCTAAGACCCATTCATTTGTATTTTTGGCAGTTCGTAGTATCTATCAAACTGAACATGAGACAGCAGCATGAAGCAGCAGCTTAAAAAGCCAATGTGATTCTGAGTTGCATCAATAGGGTCTAGATCAAGAGAAGTGATAGTACCATTCTCTTCTGCTTTGGTTAGACCCCACCTAGAATATTGTGTCCAGTTTTGGGCACCATAGTTCAGGAAGGATTTTGACAAGCTGGGATGTGTCTAGAGGAGGGCAACCAAAATGTTGAGAGTCCTGGAAACCATGAAGCTCTATAAGGAGTGCTTAGGGAGCTGGATACATTTAGCTCAAAAAGAAAATTATGGGGTGACATGATAGCTATGTTTAAATACTTGAAGGGATGTCATATGGAGGATGAAGCAAGACTGTCTTCTGCTGCTCCAGAGACTAAAACCAATGGCTTCAAACTTCAGGAAAAGAGATTCCATCTAAACATTAGGAAGAACTTCCTGATGGTAAGAGCGGTTTGACAGTGGAATACACTGCCTGGGAGTGTGATGGAGGCTGCTGCTTTGGAGGTTTTTAAACAGAGGCTGGATGGCCATCTGTTGGGAGTCCTTTGTGTACTCCTGCATGGCAAAGGGTTGGACTTGATGGCCCTTATAATCTCTTATAGCGCTGTAATTCTAGGGCCCTTTCTGCACCGGGCTATTAAAACGGCGCAGAGCGACCTCCGACGGAGGTCTTCTGCACTGTGGGGTGGACTGGGGCGAACTACTTTTTGTAGTTCTGCACCTCAGTCCAGTTCGGAGTGACCGGAACTGGTCGCGCAGAGTGCTTTTTAAAAACCTCTTTTAAGAGGTTTTAAAAAGCACGGAACGCGCGACTCTGTGTCACTCCGTCGCCGCACTCAGGTGCAGATCTGCAGGCACACACTAGTGCATGCCTGCAGATCTGCCGGGGGCGGGCTTTAGGCTGGCGAGCTTCTCCGGTTGGTGAAGAGGCTCCACCAACTGTAAGCCACCATTTTGGACGCCGGAGCAGTGCGGAGCGACGAGCTCACACTGCTCCTTGTCCTGACAGACTGGCCCGGATGCTGAAGAAATCCGGTGAGTCCCGTTTTTGCGCGGTTCCTTTCCCACATGCAGAAAGGGCCTAGGATTCTGTGAAATTCTTCTCCAATACCACATTTCAAATGAGTTGATTATTTTTCCCTGTTCAGCTTTTTTCATTTGTCCAGCTTTCACATCCACTAATATAAACTAGAAATACTATTT
>CAOLHI010006350.1:0-39136 GCA_948474755.1 Ctenosaura bakeri
GTTTCAAAACTGAGAGAGGAGAGGGGCAGACATTCAAGTTGGGGTTGCATGCTGACCCAGCATTATGCTCAGTTTGTACTCTGCAGTGTTATGTTTGTGTAAGGGGGAGTTAGATCTGGGTTCCTTTTATGCCATGCTGATTTTTCACCCCTTACCACATACCAGTTTTGGACTGTCACCTTGAAGGTTTCGCAGAGCTTGGGTCTGCAAGGGATAACGTTTGGTACCCATTCCTTCCAGGTTGATGCTAATTCAATCGTTTTTGTAATGGGTTAAGGTCTATCCAGTCCATTGGGCATTGGAGGTCATCTGCTGCTAAGAGAGGTACATATGTCCTCCCAGCTTTCGAAGGCATTATGACATGCTAATGTTGTTCTTTGTCTTTTCTATTAGTACCTTGGTGTTTGGCACAATGATGTGTCTTGATCTGTGGTCATAGTATGGTTGTCATATGGAGCAGTTTGTTGCCTCTTTGGTTTGAGGAGTGCATGGGACCTTCTCTTTATATTTTAGTCATTCACCTCACTGGGAATGTTTTGGGCTTTCTGACTTTACAAGCTTTGAGTGATTTTCAGCTCATGCAAAATTGGAGTTTCCCTTTCTCCCCACTCCTTGTTATTTTGCCCAGTGAGGTTGTGGCAAGGTGAAGTGATCCTCGACATATTGACTTTGCCTGAAAGAGGGTAAATAGGGAAGTCCATCATGCCCTAGATAAGGGGGTTTGGCCACTTTCTTCCTCGTCCCACCATAGTTTTCTAACAGTCAGAGCTCTAGCAAGCTGATGGTGTTCATTTGTCAGAAAAGGGGAATATATTGTTCCTGGGGGAGTTGCAACAGGGTGTGAGGGTTGTGTTGGTCAGCCTGGGGAAAGGGACTAAGCAGATGCTTGCCCCTCATCAGTGGAAGGTAGTGGGGGAGAATATAAGACTGATGCACACCTTTGGCACCTTTTTGGTGTACGGTAGGTGTAGAGGACAGGCCTGCTTTCCTTATTCAGACAATCCCCTTGGCTGACTGAAGAGCTCTATCCTAGAGCTCTCTTTCTCTCTCTCTGAATATCACTGAAGGAATCTCAAAAATCCAAGTCACTATGTCTTATCTCTAGACCTTCTCTGATCTAACCCCAGCCCCTCCCTCTCACCAGTTGGCTCGGTTTTTCTCACACAAACTCACTTTGGTTACATGGCTGCCCTGCCACTCAGGTTAGCCACACCCCCAGGCTTCATCACAGTAGGGCTCTGAAACTTTAAGGTCCCATGGCCCAAAGAGTGGGGAAGGAGCTACCCTTGAGAGAAATGTGAGATTTGGGCTCTCGCTTGTAAAGTTCTGTGCCTTGGATTAGAGTCCCCTGGGTTACCTTCCAGTTGGGCTGGCAAGCAACCAAAATATTTGGATTACCCTTGGGGCTGAGGTGTTTATATATAGAAGACTGTAAGTTCTGTCCTGGGTGTTTTGACGTAGATTTGAGGACGACTTATATTCAAGACTGACCCAAGATAATTTGTTACCAGAAGCAACTAACAAAAGAAAATGACATCTCTATCCATTTCAACTACAGAAGCTGACTACACCATCACTAGATTACTGCTTTGGAACTGGTGATATCTGCTGATTCTCCATACCTGAGGGCAGTAACCAAGTTTGTGGTATTCCCCCCCCCTTTTTTTTTATTCTTCTTTGGATACAGCAATTGCATTCTGCAGTCATTGTCAATTTTTCTCCCTGTACCAATTGCAAAATATGAAGCACCTTATACTTAGAGGTTTAGATTCAAAGTGTCTATTTTTTTTAATCTAATCCATGCCTATATTTCATGTGCTCCCTGAGAGGGATATGGCAAGTACTGGTTATATAATCACACATAGGTTAAACAAAAACTTCTTGCAGCTGATCCAACTTAAAAAATATATTTCCCAGCAGTTAGAATGGTCACTATTTTTATATGGGGTTTCCATTGGAGATGGCTTTCACAAACAGTTATGCCAGGTGGGCAGACAGACAAAGGAATTAAAGACTTTCTTTCACATTAATTGTCTCTGTGCAAACCAAGCTGGCATTCATTCTTTTGGCAGTGATCACAACCAAGGTCCATCTAATTCAAACTGGAAAAGGAGGAGCAGCCAATATCCTTATATTAATATTCACCATAACTAACATGAAAGCTATATCTATGTTGCTTGGTCCCTTACCTCACCTTCTAAAAACAATCTCAAAAAGGAATTTACAAAGGAATTTACAAAGGCAGGGCGAAGTTCAAGAAAGTAGGAACACTGCCTTACTATGAGACTAGTCTTGTGTCAAAAAGGCTGTTACCAGTATTATAAGATTTTGTCCTGTTGCTGTCAGAGACTTCGCTAATTCAACCAGTCTACAAGACTACAAGACAGGAGTACTGAAAAGTTGTTGCAGCAGGTTTTCAGATTGACTAACTTGTTCAAATGTAAGGTAGAAAATCACAATAATTTTTAAATCAATAAAACTAAATAAGATTTTTTAAAAAAAATATTCTGCAGTAGAGCAGAAGTTTGTGCAATGGTAGAATACTTTTAAGGAACCAAAAAAACCTTTAAAAATATGACAGAGATGAATAAGAGTGCTGATGATGGAGGTGGAGGAATAATTTTATTGCACATTCTTGCATATTAAAATTAATGTTTGTTTTTTAAACTTAGTATATCAGTACATCAGAAATAGAGGGTTAACAAAGAATGGCTTTGAGTGCAGGTATCAGCTCCTTTTCCTCTTGTTAAGAAAACATTACACTATATCAAGTTCAGCTTCATCTAGCCAAAACCTTTGCTTCATTACCTTGACAATATCCACTGACATTTGCACATGAATATGGAGTAATTTTTAAGGCTACCATTTCTATTTAGTTTGAGGGGACAGTGACATCATTTACCTCTTAGGTCACTGTAGTTTTTTTCTTTGCCGTGCACATTCTATTTGTTAACTGCCACTGATCAGGTATCTGTCATACTTATTCAAGTCATGCACTGCTGCCATTTCTTACTATGAAAAGTTGGAAAATCTCTTTGGAAATCATTCTGTTTCTTTTGTTGTTGAACGTTATGCCAAGAACACTCTAAAACTGGATTCAGATAACTCAGACCTTGATAGGTGTCTATCTCTTGTCTGATCAAAGTCTTAAACAATAGGAGATGAAAATAATTCACTGTTACAATGCTCTTCTCTGTCTCATGAAAAAAAGCATTGTTTGGTGAATTGTCTGGCAACTCCCTACATGCAACTCCCTAGTCTGCCAATCCCAAATACCATGGGATGCTGTCATGTCAGCTAAAGTGGAACATAGTACTCTAGTTGTGTAGTGTGAATAGACCCTTGGCCTTTCTCTATTCCTACCTATAGTCTTCAGTGGTTATTTTTTGTTAAAATACATACACACAACCAAACCTAAATCAATATGATAATTCCAACAAGAACAATGGTAAATCTTAAAAAATCAATGGTAAATCAACTGATCAATTCCATTGATTGAATGGGTCTATCTGAGTTGGCACTAATAACTACCTGCAAGCCATTGTTGTTAGGGTAAAGTTACTAGGCATGTAATTCCGCAAAGTTTCTTTTCAAAGGCAGCAATGAGTAATTTCTGCAATTTTCTTCCCACTACAAGAAAGTCCTGGAAAACCATTGTTTTTGAAGACTATTCACAATTCAGGACTTCTTCTGTGCAAGATTTGCAGGTAGTACTTTTGGGCAGGAAACAGCATTTTCTCTGAGGAAAATAATATTCCAACGCAGGGGGAAAAAACCTGTTTTCTATGCAAATCAACTATGTGCAAATTTTAGGCAGAATAAATCACCAATTACAACATTTTATGTACAGGAATTAATACCCCTAAAAGCTACACCTCTAAAAGCTACAGAAAACCTACATAACACATAATTTGACTTTCATTTTAAGGTTTTATGTTTGTTCTTATGCAAAAAAAAAGGGGGGAAGGGTATGTAATGTAACAATGAATGTAATGAGTAATTTCTGAGGTTAAAAAAAATCAGCAACAAAAGTCTGGAAAAGAACTGACAGCTACTAACTTAGAGATATATTACTATGTCGGATTACAAAGGGTGGAAATCAAGGTGGTGAACTAAGCAAGCTTTCCAGGGACATCTGTAGCAATCAATAGGATTAAGCAGTCACTGTCCAAGCTGATGATCTGCCTCAGAAGTGACAAGACCTTTGTGTGATGCGTATAGGATGTCAGATAATATCAGGCTACATTTTCATCAGACTTTCTGTGCCCAGGCTCTAGGCTAATGCAATACAAAATAAATGTCTAATAGAATGTGACACAGTGTTGCTAGGAACCAGTATTGTACTGGCTCCCTGGGAATATGGCTATTTGAAGATAACCATCAGTTGTGCACTTCTGCCTTGCTAGTCATATGAAAGTGAAAGAAAAGTGTTAATTAGTCCAAATGCTCTTGCATTGTCTGGCTTGAGAATGTTTTTTTTAAAAAAAAAAATGTAGCAAGCTGCTTTATACTGAATCAGACTATTGGTCCATCTAGTTCAATATTTATGTGGGAAACTTCCCCAGCCATATCTGGGGATGCCTCAAATTGAGTCTGTCCCCTTTGCATGCCAAGGATCCAAGGATGGGCTCCACCACTGGGATACAGTGTTTTCCTTATGGTCCCTCTTCTCTACACCACTGTCAAGATACTATTTATGAACTGAAAAATAGCAACCGATTCCTTCCATCAATTGTCTGGATGTATGTGTTGTTTTCTATTACATGAAGAGATTATGAATGAACATTGTCACAATCCCTGCTTTTTGTTATCCCTTCCAGATAAAATCATACCACACTGTGTCCAGGAGATACCAAAAATATGCCAGTTGTTACATTCAACTATTATTTAATAGCAATATTAACAAAGTCAAGGACCAAAGTGTGCACACAAATATGGGAGAGGGAGAGGGAGATCTACTTAAGCATTTAAAGGCTGAAATCCTAAGCATATTCACAAAGAAGTATGTCACACTGAAATCAGTGGGAATTCCTTCCATGCAAAACAGTGCTTTCCAACATTTTTAATGTGTATACCCCTTGGCAGCCCATTTCCATACATTTTACCCCCGCACACCACCACATCGTTTCTTTGAGGGGAAAAAAAAAGTCCCATCAGAAAGTTTCCATGACTTCTGAGGAAATGTCTCCACATCCACAGAAGGCTTCTTCCCAATGTGCCCCATTACCAACCTACACATTCTCTGTGGTCTCAGGATCCGTTTTGCTCTTGGCCAAAGTCATGGGGATGAGTGACTGGTGCTGAACACCCCTCTCTCACATAGATCAGGGTAGAACTGGGTGTCTCCACCAGGCACACTGTCTCCTCATGGTCAGAGACACAAGGAAGAGGGAAAGAAGAATGTGTGTGTACAAGACTCAAGAATTTACCTAGTGTGGGTGGGGCGAGGGACACGGCAACTTGAATAGAATTCTATATGTACATATGTGTATAAGAAAGACTCTTTTTAAAGAAAAAAAATCTGTGCGCCAATGACAGCCAGAAGTTTAGCTTATGTGTCACTCCTCTCTTTGTCTCTATGATTTCCCCTGCCCCATCCCTTAAGATTCTATGACAGGAATACCAATATCAAGAACCTGATCAAGTTGTGACATTCTCTGAGAATGGCTTATACTTTATACTTACTTTTTTTCCATTATAATTTTTTTTCACATACCTGTAAATATCCTCATTTGTACACATATCCCAGGTGGGAGCCACTGAGGTAAAGTCTTGTAAGGAATTTATCATATTGTTTAAGAGAGGCAAGGAAACTATGGCCTTCTGGATATTGTTGGACTTCACATATCATCAGACGTAGCAGTGTGGCCAATCATCAGGCATGAGGGGAACTTTAATCCCTCAGCCCCGAGAAGCCTAAAATGTCCCTGTCCCTGCTGGAAAGCATTAAAACCAGAGAAGTCTTTTCCCACAGCTAAGCCTATGGAGGAAAGAAAGGAAACTGAGGAAGGAATACATGACTATACTGAGCATTGCTTTGTTTGAATTCAGAATTCAACCTCTGAAATTCACAAATGAGAGGTTTTAGGATTAATTCTTGGTGTTTCCACTCATGTGGCAGAACAATCTACATCCCTCCGACCTGGATTGGACAAACTGGACCCTGGCTAGTTGCTCATTACAGTACGGTCTTTTGAAAGTCCTCCAAACTGATGTGGGAAGTAGTGTGGGAAGTATTTTGCCTTCCCTGAGATGTGCTTGCACCTAAGATGTTTTAGCTAGACACTTGGTCCTCTAGCAAAACTTTGGCTTTGAGAAGATTCAAATTAGACACCTACCAACCACACATTTACCTTTACATGTAATAGGAAAATGTAACTTAAGAGACATATCTTCAGAGTAACATGAATTATACCATTACATCTATGCAAACATTTCTCCCTGAGTACCATAACAATTGGGGTTAGAACCCACTCATTTTGAAAATATGGCCTGTTCAGTCCCAGCTATTCAACACTTCATGTTCTTCCTCCTGAAACTGAGATATTAGAAAAATGCACATACATGCTAGAATAAACATAAGAAGATTAATTTATCGTATTTGAGAACATCAGAAAAATAATGAAGATAATATGCTACACTGGAGGAAGAGGAAGAGAGGAAAACATCACCCCATGATCATAACTACGCAAGTAATCCCCCAATGTATCCCTGAGCACCAAGAGGTAAGTTTTACCTTTGCTCATTGAGTGCAAAGGTCTGAAGAGGGCTTTATAATTGCATCTGGCAAGTGCCTTATCAGGGCTCTGTTACTGTTGAGCAAAATGTGGCTACAGAGGTTTCACATGCAAAACACAAATGTCTGTGGGTTCACATGCAAACACAAATGCTGTCAGATGTGTGGGAACATCTGGAGGTGCATGCCCCTTTCCCCATATTCCATTAAGCCCTCCACATATTGAAACAATCTCTTAAACAAGGCTACAAATAAATGGAGAAGTGATTAGACAAAATATTAGAAGGTATGGGGTCCCCTTAAGGACATCAAAACAAGGATGCAGAGATTACAGGATCATTAGACAGACATAGAAATGTTGCACTGCCAAACAGGAAATTATTGGAGTAGCACTAGGATGGTTGAAACAGAGGTAAGAAACCATAATGAAGATATGTATGAAAAGCAAAGTTGATGAGAAAACCAAAAATCAAAGCTCTTCTTTCCAAAGAAGAAAAAATATAAATTATCTGAGATCTTGCCTACTGAGATAAGAGTAGAGATTATCTATTGCATCAAAAGCCAGAGGGAAAAAAGAGCAATGATGTTGGATGAAATGTATAAGAAATGTTTATAAAAGCATGGATATATATATCAACTAAGGCCCTTTCCGCACGAGGCTGGTGAATTGGTTCGTGCCATTTCTTACCGGATTTTCCGGCTCGAAACAAGGCAGACTTTCCCTCATTTCCTTCTGCACTGCTACTGCGTATGTTCCATTCTGGTTAGGAGGAGTGCGAGTTCATGAATCCACACTGCCTCTGCTGTGGCCACTCCTGCTACTCCCCTCACCCCGCCCCATTGGCTGTGATTGGCCCCCCTTTTTTGCATGGTTTAGTATGTCATTGTATATGTGCATACGTGCATAAGTCCATACTACCCCCTGGCCCCTCCCATAAGCCCTCCCCTGACCACATTGGCGTGAATGTACATGTCTGCACCACTGGGAAAGTATGAATTGGATCGATCTGGAAAATTGGAAAACCGATTTCTTCCAGTTTTCAAATAGTGCGCTTTACCACCACATGGAGGCGCATTTAGTTGGAATTACGTGCGGAACGAAGGTAAATAAACTGAACCTAGTCCACTCCAAGGTGCAGAAGACCTCCATGGCAAGACTCATTGGCCTGCCTTAATAACCGCGTGCGGAAAGGGCCTAAGGCAGGAACTGTGTGCAGCAGCAAAGGTTGTTTGCTGGCAAAACAGAGTACAAAAAGAATTCTTTTAAGAACTGCTAATGTACCCAGGTCCTGAAAGGATATGTGAGGGAAGAAACACCACCTGAGAACCGAGTAGTCAATAAATACAGGTATAATAGAATCAACATTAGATTAATTTTGAAAAGTTAGAAGGTAAGTCTTCAGTACAGGCCTTATGCCATACCAGAAATACTTTTTAAAGGATGAAACAATTGTTTACTTTCAAGCAGCATTCTCTAAAGTATGAAAGGACACAGCTATTTGAGGAAAGCTGAAAGATGTATCTGATGTGACTAAGGGATTTATCACACAAGGCAAGCAAATCACAATTGCAGGAGGATAATAGCCTCTTTGGTTGGGACTTATCACATTACCTGTTCCTCTTCTGTTGTTCTCCCACTGGGAGACCATCTGGAAAGCTTTTCTTTTACAAAGAAAGTCATTAACAGATGTGTTCATGTGTTTGTATCTGTTAATAGAAGAAACAATTTTCAAATGAGAGCTATGTGATAAGTCCAAGCCAAAGATACTGTCATCCTGTTGCAATTGCAATTTATCTGCATTGTGTGATAAAGCCCTATTTGAATCAGAAGGACAACAGAAACGTCAGTGCAAGCCTTGGAAGCTTTATGTTCATTTGTACAGCCTGCTCCTCAAATGTCAGTATCAGTATGTTCAAACAGCAAATGCCACAGAGATAGTCACTTTTCTGTTGCTAGTGGAAGTTGAAATTTCATTACTTTTCTTTTATCACTATTTGTCTCTAGTTTTCAGACGGCCAACAAGAGGAATGGCCTCTGCCTGCATTGAAATCCCTCAATACATCTTAGCAACATAGAATGTAAGGCTATGACTCTAACATTGTTGCATGTTTTTTTCTCCAGTATGATTTTTTAACACCTTTGCCTGATAAAGAAACCAGCAAAGCTTTGAAAACTTGCATAATGTATTTTATGCTTTGGAGCTGGGACAAAAAAGTATCACTGCCTGTGGATTTTGGATTTGTCTCTTTTCACTGTTACTAATTATTGAACTGTGGGTTTTAAAACCAGGTGTATGCAGTAGATGGCCAGAATACCACATGCACAAAATACAGTCTCCTCTAGCTTCTATGCAAAGAAAAACACAACACTACACTGTGAGGAGTATTATGCTTGATGGTTTCTCCATCCCTTTTTGTTCTGGCTGTAACAGGAAGAACTTTTTCTAGGAAGAACACTTTTTTTACTGTTAACAGCTGTTTGACAGTGGAATAGATTTGTTCAGAGGGTGGACTCTCTATCTTTGAATGTTTTTAAACATAGATGGTGAGAATCTTTTGAGAGCACTCTAAGTTGTATATTCCAGCATTGCAAGGAGTTGGATTAAACGTGCCCTTATAGCCCTTTCTAACTCTAAAAATTCTATAATCCTATCATTCGATGAAAGTCTTCTCCAAAACTGATACAAGTGAGGTTTGAAGTAGTCTGACTCAGTGTATTTCAAGCACAGGATTTCTGTTCTCATTTTTAAATTATGGGAAATTAAGTATGTGTTATCTTTTTTTGTTAGTGCTAGAAAAGGCACTAAGGGTAGCACTGTAAATAGATGGAAGTACTGGGCTTTGTTCAATAGTAAGAATGAGTTGGATGCCAGTTGATGAACAGAAAGTAAAGAAAATGTTGACAAGATTGGAAATAACTGATTAGACAATTGAAATATTCATTAATCAGGCTGGATAAGGTTTTATAAGAGTAAATGGAAGGTACTTGAAATGTAAATGAATTTCAGCTGAATAATTATACATGTTAAATAGGCAGTTTTAGGTTTCTTGATGTTTTAATATTTGGGACTAATGAACTGTAAAATTATGATCAGGGAAGAATTCATATAAATGGAAATCCAACAGTGCTCTGCTTTTCATACTGAAATCTAAGGATATTTCTAGAGTCTGAAATATGAAAAAAAATCCTGCTATTATTAAGCAATGGTTATGTTCTATGTTTGATGCTTGGACAATGACCAAAGGAAATTATCAATGGTGTCTTCTTTATGTAGGCAGAATCCATAGGAAATTTATATCATTTTCAGTAAATTTGATGAGCACTTCCTGGAAGACTGGAATTAATAATAATAAAAACTGCTCTTGTTCATCAGTGGTCTGTTCCACAACACTGGCAGATATTTAGACTTATATCTCTGGTAGAGCAGACAAAGATCTTGGAGGATCAAACATAAGTGGATCAAACATAAGTGGGAAAATACTGAGGGAATGAATTAAGAATAAAATGAAATTTGTGGTTGTAGACAATTTATGAAAGCTCTGAAGATGAAACTTTGGCTAAGAAATGCTAAAGCTGTATTTGATAGATTACTATATGTAACATCATTTCATTCTCACTCTTAAAGCAGGAGTATTCACTCAAGCAATTCAGTTTCACAAGCTTGACATCATCCATTCAAGAGGAGTGGCTGGAGTTCCTGGCCAGCTAAATGCCATCTTTTTCATAGAGATGGAAAGCAAGAACACGTTAACATTTTTAAAAGGCAAATTTATCAATTGTCTGAGAGCCTATGAAATAAAGTATTGTGTCTTCTGGTTTCCCATCATCAGTAGGAAACCACAAAAATCAGGTTTTTTTTTTCCTTTTCAAATTTTGCACAATAAATTTATGCAACAAAAAATGATCTAATAGAAATATGTTTTAGTCACTCTGAAACTGCATAAAAATGCATACATTAGGAAAATGCATTAAAATTAATTTAAAGGGTGCATGCTAGGAAAATATGTATTAAAATTCACATGCCTTTCCAATGTAGATAAAATCTGGAGAAATACAAATACAAAACTAAAATAAAGATATTCATGTGCCAGCTCTTTCTTCTCTGTTAGAAAAAGGCAAAGAGATAGCATGAGGTATCTGTCCTTGCATTCAGATCAGTCTTATGCAGGTCTTTGATACATGGATTATGGATTCTTTTCCATTGGAAGACCTCTGGCTCATCATGTTTGCATACTATGGGTTAATTGAGACTTACTGAGAAGAACAAGAGAGCAGCATCCCTGCAACTTCATTTGTTTTTCTGCTATTGTTTACATAAATAACTAGAAGAGTAGATCCAATAATGTGGTTCCTTACATGGCCAGGAATTAGTAGGACAATTGGTGTGTCTTTGGTCCTGCCGTAAGATTCCTTCATACATGTAATAGAACAGGAAGAAACAAGCAAAATCTTTTCTGCTGATTGCTATTAATTTCCCTCCTTATATCCATAAAGAAGATTCTTTAAACTGGCCATCCCTCAATGTTCTGTGAGTGGCCTGTATTATGCTATTTTTTCCTACTCATATTGAAATAATGTAATTTTTTTTGTTATTTTTGCTACTTATGCTCATTGTTCTTTATTTACTACTTATGAGACCTACCACTATTTTAAAAGCTTAAGACTAGTTAACATTCTCTCAACTGAAGTAAAATAATTGATGGTCTTATCATGGAAGCAAAACTGAAGTGCCACAAATTAGTAGTAGTGGTTCAGTACAGACCAGGCCAAAGGCCACTGGCATACAAAACACATCACTGATTTTTTTTTAAAGGAATGATAAGGAAGAATGGGAAGTGATAATACAGAAACAGTGTAGGCCAGACTAGCAAAGTAAGGCATCAAAGAAATGGACTACGGAGTCATTAAAAGGGATTATTAAAGGTAGCATAGCTAAAGAGATTTTGGCTCACCTTGATGACTTAGAATGAGATAAGCAGCAGGATGAAGAAGGTGAGATACCTGAGCAACAGGAAGACATGGAGACTAACCCAGCAATGGTGTCTGAGACAGGAACCTTCTGAGATTATGAGCCCTGAAGCCAGTTCAGTTGAGACACCAAAACTGCAGGGGTTATAGTTGGGCATGGGACCCTTGGAGCCTTCCTGCTAGTCAGCTTACCCAGTGTGCCATGACCAAGTAATAGGGTAAGTTTCTCTCCACAGCAAGTTTAGTGCTGGGAGTAGATGCTGCAGACACAGTGGTACAGTTTTGCCCCAAAGGTTGATCTGCAAACACGGCAATGAGGTGCCCTAGCTCAGATGCAGCAAGATGGCTATATCTCATCCCCAAAATCAGCTGTAAATTTAAGCAAACAGATCCTGGTGTTAACTGAGCATTTGTCATTAGCCACCAAGGAGAAAATACTGCAGGGAGATTACAAAGAAGTTTTCTCTCTACTCTGTAGACAACTAGACAAAAAAGAAAAGGAAGATATTACGGATAGAGAGAAAGAAAAAACAAAAATCATAGGGTGACCAGACTTTTGAGTAATTGGCTCCTCCCCACCCCAATCTGGTTTGATAGCATGGATGCAGCCACAGCAGGATTATTCTATGGTTTATTTATATGAATATAATATATAGAACGTATATGGATATCTCTGGACTAGCATGGTTTCAGTATGAAGAGTCCTTTAGATTAACGGCAGCACAGCACCCTACCATGTGATAGGACCTCATCCACTCATAGCTGTGGGTGCAGGACATGTCCCTTGCATGTGTCACTCCAGAGGAGTGTACACAAACTGGTTACTTAGTGCAAAAGGCCAAGGGAAATGCCACTGTGCATTCCTGGGGTGCTAGAATTTGATGACACATAACAGTGGGCAGCCAATACATTATCTGAAGGATTCATAATCAGAAGGGTAAGGGTACCACAGTTCGGTTACTGGGAGAGATTGGGAGCTGTGCTCTGTCAAGACACCAAGAGAGTGCACACAGGTGAGTAGTGATCAATTAAGCCCCCTATTCTACTATAGTGTCAGGCCCTCTTTGACAAAATAATAGTTCAGGTCTGTCACTTCCAAGGTTCTAGTCTTTTCGGGTTTAAAAGATGTGTGATTTGGCACATATTCCTTCAGAATTAGAGCAGCCTCAAAAGCTTATACTTTGAACATAGATTTCCAAACTGTTAGAAGTGTTGGGCAGTGGTGCATATAGGATATATATTCAACCATTGCTGCTCTGTGATCTGTTGATTGCTCTTGTTATCTCTCACAGATTCTTGGTTATGACCAACAAAGAACTGTGTCTTGAACTGTGGTCACAGTTTTGTTTATTGGACAGAATTCCAGGAATGGAATAGCCATTTCAGATCCCAGCTGGCTTCAGTGACACGGCTATGATCAAATGACTAGGGAAGAAAGACCTTTGATGGCATCATCTGGTGCCACTGCTTTTAGGGATTGCTATGAGCCTCTGCCACACATCTTGGTCACTCACCTGGATGGTAGGGAAATGGGTGTATTAAAGGGAAAGGCCTTAATTATTCTAGTAATAAAGAACAAGGGGGTTATTCAGTCATGGTGGCCACATGTTGCCATCATCATCTCCAGGCAGGTATGGCCAGGAAAGAGAATCCCTGGCATATTGATACTGCCTGCCATAGAGTTAACAGGGAGATTTGTCATGCCTTGGTCAAAGGATGAGGACATTTCTTGCAACTTTCCCAGATTGTTTATCAAAGGCCAGAAATTTATAGAACAGACGAGGTCTACCTTTCAGAAGTGAGGAACCAGATATTCCTGGGGGATTTGCAACAGGGAATAAAGGCCATGTTGGCTAGCTTGGTGCCCCCAGACACTTTCCCTTAGCCATGGCAGATAGTGGGAGTGAAATTAGGAGTTCAGTGAACACTTATGTCACCCATGTGGTCTCTGGAGCTCTCCCTACATGTCATAAGACCTAGGGGCTGGGGAAGGAAGCTCTTCTTGGGGTTGGACTGAGGATTTAGCCCTCACCAGAGATCATGCAACTTGTGGACTGGATCCCTGGGTTGGCCTTCCAGTATATGGCCAGCCAGGGAGCAGCCCAGATTTTGGGTTCTCCTTGGGGGTCAGGTGTTTGACCTATGAGAAGATGTCTGGAAGAGACCACGTGCCCCAGCTACTCCTGCACTAAGTTGATCCCCTTATGCACATCCCAAGGATAAACTTAAATATGTGATATTTTAAATAAAATGGTTCATATTTCAATGCAGGCCTTGTTGTGTGGTCTTGTAGTTTCATGAGTTGATCAGCAAGCCTTTCAGGGTGAACTTCCAGAGTGTTGCTGCTATTTAAGCCTAGTGAAAACAAGAGACAAGCGCTTAAAAACTTGGTTTTTGAAAAACAGAAGTGATGTAGATGGTTAGTCTATGGATGAGGGTAGTCTGAGACACAGAGTGTTATTGTGTCTGGGGTAGAAGATAACCAAACCAATAAAAATAGGAAAGGACAAAGGAAAAGAGGAAATAGACTTTTGCATGCCCCTGACAATTTATTATAAAGAGAAGAATGCTTGACAAGGTGTCTTCTCCACATCCGACGGTTACGGCTGAAAGTTCCCAGATTAGTGGGGTGTTGCATGCACTTTGTGTTTTACTTCAGACTTTGAAAGAGCTATCCAAGATACTGAATTCTGGATAGCTCCCTTAAAGTTTAGGCTCAAACTTAGAATGGGTTTGCTAAGCCACTGACTTAGAACCTATCAGGTACCATTAATATCCATAACTGTGCTCCTGTTCCTTTTCTAATTTATTCCTACAAAATACTCCGGTTCAGGGCTAATAGCGTTCTCTAGCTTTTCATTGCACAGGAGGAGATAGCCAAGGGTAAGAGAAAATAGAAAAAGCACACTTCTGAACAGGCCCAAGCAATGCTATTTAGATCCTATTCCAGGCTTCTCCTTTTGCACATGAATCCTACTGCAATGCTCTCCTTTACAATCTATTCTGCTGTAAAATTTAAGTGGTTTTCATATTAAGATTCACAGCCATTGTAAACAATGTGTAAAGACCAACCATATTTTAGATAAAACAGTTTGTTCATAATCTTCTTTGCCTTTGACTGGAAGAAAAACTGGTTCTCAGTGATATTTCTGCTTCAAATGTGTATGTGCTTACAGGCAACAAAGCAGTTACAACTGAATACAGCTGAATTTTGTCAGGCTTGAGATGCCACCCTAATTATAGTTAGGAGAAAAAAATCCCATTGATCCCTTTATGTCCCTCACATCAAACTTTTTTTTTTTAAAGAATCAGGCTGTAAACCAGTTTATTCTTTTTGAATTATTTTATGTGAAATTCAATCACTCAGTCTGTTTACTTGTCTTTCCTTGATCTTCTGCTTATCAGGTCCTTTGCTCATTCATTTCCAACAACACAGAAAACATTATTCCCTCAGCACCAGTTTGTATCTGCTAAAATTAACTTCTCCATTCCTCACAGTTACACATAACTGACAATATTTTCTTAGCATAATGATACTACATACTTGTCTGTCATTCTTTCTTTTCAGGGAACTATGAAGGGAAAGTATGATAAGGGGCTGCTACGGTATTCTAAACACTCAGGGCCAGCATCAGGTTCGCTGTTGCCCTTGGTTTTTGCATTCCCTTGAGCAATGCCAGTGAACCCCCTCCATTGGCAATGAATGTGAACACAAAGTGGCCTCCTTTATCGATGACAGAAACAGAACCTCCAAAGCAGAAGATGGCTACACTTAGCCTCTCCCTACTTCTTTCTCTTTTCTTACCAAGCGGTATCAATTCAAAAGGCCTTCTATCCAGTGAATGATGTTCTTTGAATCTAGTGCCTCTAAGTTCTAACACTGGCCTTGTTAATATCCTTTCCAAATGTTAATGTCAAATATATGGCAGGAGAAGGCTGGACTATGATAGTTTGTCTTCAATAGTCAGAATTATGAGAACACATTTTAAGAAAAATATAGACAAAATGAATTTTTTTTCAACAGAAGGAAATCAGCAACTGGAAATAAGTCATAAGAAAGAATGGGTGGACAGCCTAGGTATATTTAGCTTAGGTACAACCGGAAGTAGACTTGATGCCAAATAGATAATCAAATAGAAGAATTCAGAAACTTCACCTTCTCGTATGTGCTAGATGGCAGACTAAATCTAATGGACTGAGGCTACATTAGAGGAGATTTCAGATAAACATTAGAAGGAAGTTCAGCAGAGGAACCAATATCCATTGTACAATTATTCAGGAGGCAACTGGTTTTTCCTCACTGGAAGTTTTCAAGCAGAAGCTGGACTTGTTATAACTGATCCACTTCTTTGTTTTCTGCATTGAGCAGAGAAACTACAAGACCATAATTGCCAAGGTAGTTCACTAATGAAAGACGATTCTAGGTTAAAAATGAGCTTCATACTATTCTGTGCACCACTTAAAAATGTCGTGAAGATCAGGAAAGGTAAGATTAATTATAGACACTGAAAAACCAAACTTTCCTAGAAATTACCAAGTCACTAAAAGATACTACCATGTTTTCAAACTGACAGAAACAGAAGAAGTATAACTTATTTCATAATCTCCTACACAAAATCTCTGAAAAGTGAGTATAACACATTAAGTATAAGTTAATATTTCTCTTAAAGTTGAAAGATTATGGAATTTATGCACTCTGATGTGGATTTTATATACCGTTCAAAGCAAATAACCAATGCCTTTTAGATCAAGTTGGGAGAGAAAATAAAAGGAGAAAGTTCATCTATGTTAATAGATAAAATGTCATTGCCTCTTTTAATCCATTCTTCATCAGTTACATGTTTCATTTGAATTAGGTTGTTATACTATCTGTAACTTTACCTTTTTGAACTAATCTATCCTTTCATCACATTTGTTTTTTTTGGAGTAAGCCTGACACATGTAATCTTCTCAGGGTTTTCAAACAGTGATGCAGCTCTGATTCCCATTATACAATCTTTCTTCTATGATGCACTGAAGATTCTTTTAATTCTGTAAAAATATGTACATTTTAAACTTATTGTGTCCTGAAACATTCCACAGAATTTTACAGTAGAGCCTGCCTCCTCTCTTCTCAGGTGTCTCTCTTCTTCCATCTCCTTCCCTTCCTTCCACAGTGTCACTGACAAATATTAAGTGATGTGTCCTTAAAGTGACATAATAATGAAGTAATGCACATTTTCATCTCTTGTTCTCTTTCTTTCTGATTTCCTGTTTTGAAATAAATGAAAAAAAGAGAAAAGGAGTGTGTGGGGGGGGAGGCAGATCTGGAAAAACATGAGTTGGAAAAAAGAGGAGAAAGTATTGATGCCCCAGTGGGTGAGGTAGTAGAAAGGGCAGAAATCTGTCTACTCAATTGAAGTAGTAAATACCAGTAATCTCTGTTGCAGTAGAGTACCTTTTTTAATCTACATGAGTTTTTACTTGTTTTTTTAACCTTTTTGAGCCATACTTCAGAGAAAAACAAAATATAAATAAAAGCAGTGCCAGTATAATACAATATAGCTTTTCAATGTTCTTCTTATTTAAAAGTAGAGAGAGGAAAAAAAGAAGAAGAAATCTTTGCTCTATAATGCTCTGCCT
This sequence comes from Ctenosaura bakeri, assembly GCA_948474755.1. Classification (NCBI taxonomy): domain Eukaryota; kingdom Metazoa; phylum Chordata; class Lepidosauria; order Squamata; family Iguanidae; genus Ctenosaura; species Ctenosaura bakeri. The sequence goes on from CAOLHI010006350.1 coordinate 17,328, forward strand.
TAGTTCTGTAGCCCTGGTGGCACAATGGTTAAATGCCAGTACTGCAACCACAAGGTTGTGAGTTCTGTCCTGCCAGGCTCCAAGGTTGACTCAGCCTTCCATCCTTCCGCAGGTCGGTAAAATGAGTACCCAGCTTGTTGGGGGCAATTAGCTAAAACACATTGTAAACCACTTAGATAACAGTTAGTTGATAAGCGGTATAGAAATAAATGCTATTGCTATTATTGCTGTAACTTTTTTACTATACGTAGTAATATAGGACCTTGGTCTCTGTTTGTTTGTTTGTCTCTGTGTTGAATTTATACAGGCTTCCCCCTCTTATTTGCCAGGTTAGAGACCAAAGCTCTGTCAGAAAACAACCTTGATTGAAAAGTGGAACCTATGTATTGTACTGTAGAAGAACATGAAGAACTTATGGAGGCTCACTCGGGACCACTCATATGCATGCTGTTCACAAAGTCTCTCAGCTAGCTTAGTGCCTTTCTTCCCCTCTCAGCTAGCTTTGCAAACAGTGTGTGCATGAGAGTGGTCCCAAGTGAGCCTCCATAGGCAAGAACTGATGAAAGAGTGGAACCCCCATTGAATGAATGAAACTTGTCCTTAATTTGGAAGCATCAAAATAAATGAGTCACCAAATAATGGGGCATCAAAAGGCAAGGGTTTCCTGTATCTCATTTTTAACCTAAGATGGGATCCAAGGAGGTTTGCAATAAATTTTAAAAATGCTGAATTTAAAATCTTATTTTAAAAAGCTTGAGAAAGAATTAACTACCAATATTATTTTGAAAACCTTGGTTTAAAAAAAACACACATTTGAAACATAGTAACAAAGGATTAAAAAACGCAGCACACTACTTCACACAAATATTACTGCTGCATAATTAAATTTTAAATACTTGCTTGAATAAAAATGTCTTCACCTGCCAGTAGAAATAGATGTATGTATGAGATATAAGTATGAAAGTTCTCAATAGAATGAAATGTGCTTAAGTCAATGTTGACTTGATGGCAGTTAACAGCAACAATAATGATGCTCATGAAGTTCCTTTCCACTGAAATGTACTATAAGTACCAGTTGTTTAAGTATGAAGAAGTTGTCTTTAAAAAGATATATGCCTAGATTTTGTTGTATATGAAAGATAATATTAGACTAGAAACATCTGGGTGAGATGGTAAACCTCTACAAGGAGTGTATAAATGCAAGTGTTAATTGTTTACTATATATATATATATATATATATATATAGAAAAGACAGAGCCAATCACCTGTCATATAGATTCCTGAACATCCAAAATCCAAATTTAAGATATTCTTGATAGGAATGCCACTAGACAATACTGTTGTTCACAACTTTGTGGGCCCAAGTGAGCAAAATGGTGAACGTTGAGGTATTCTTGCTAGATATATATTGACAAACATAAGGCAAAGAATCTTCAAACCTTCTAGAAAGAGGCATTTCAACATATTTCAACACTTGGGAAGAGCAGAGAGGAAGATGAGGCGGTACTTCAACATAAAAAGGTGAATGGACAATGGGAAATATAGTTCTCCTAAGAACTGATGCAGTTACTTCTCCTTTGAACACAGAGAGAAATCCCTAGCTTGAACTACATTGGGGTAGCGTGGGGAAGGAGGTGGATGAGATGAACCCTGCCAGAGGGCTTAGCCAGCAGAGCCACCCTAGCAACAGAGAGGATTTAATTTGATTGATTCTCTGACAAGTTAGCTGAAGGGAGAGACTAGGTGGGTGAGCCAACAGAGCAGATAAATAACAGAAAGAGCATCTAGAGAAGAGGAATTCAGAGAGAGAGAGGCTTAGTGCTTGTTAACTTAAGGAAGTTTTTTCCCTCTTAAGAGCTGGAAGTTCTTTGATGTTAGAAAATACTGATTTATCAATATCTTTCCCTTGTTAGTTCTTTTAATAAAGATTTTATTCTATATTTTTATAAGAGCTGCCTCAGTACACTGTTTCTTTAATTTATGCTCAGTTACACACACTACCACAAGTGATACATTCATTGGAATAAACCTGAATATGCTTTGCCCTATATCCACAAGGGTTGTGGACTCAGGGAAAGCAGAAGGGTGATTAAGTGTGGAGAGGGAACCAGGGGGTGGTAATCATATAAAAGGTGCTGCTTCTTGAGGGAGGGAGAATAAAAACAGGCCTGATCTGGCACAGCCCTGGCTTGTCCAGATCTCCATGTTAACAGTGGGTTTTTCTTTCTTAAAAAGGCTAAATGTTGATGTGGAAATATTTATTTTAGTGTTATATTTGATCCTTACAGGCTTTAGTTTTTAAAAGAGTCATAGAAAAATATTTTATACGTCCTTGAATGGCTTTCAGTCTTACTGTTTTCAGTGATTTGATGTTCTGCTCCATCACATACATACCCTTGGAAACTTAGAGGCAAATGATACCTGTCTCATTCCTCAAAAGAATGGTCACTTTCAATATATCATCACACATTCACTTGGCTTTAGTGCTCAGATGTTGAACAGTACTTTTTTTTTTTTACTTTTTCTTTTAAGAAGTAAAAGATAAGTCCTTTTTAGGATGGATCAATAAGATCAGAAAAGCATTGGAAACAGTACATTTTAAAAGGCAAGCTTAATTACACAGCATTCAAACAATCAGAGGTCAACATAGGTGACAGCAATTGTCTGCTGGTTAAAGAAAGGGTATAGAGCTCTTCCCAGTGATGAATCTGTTTCAGCTAAGCACACAAGGAAGGAAGTGCACTGGCCCTGTGCCCCTTTGACACCACTCCCATTGCATTATATCAGTTGGGCAACCACTGAATATTCAAGTCAGCCAACCATTAATTATTCAAGGATCAGAAGATCTTAGTGCTTTAGCTACCCATGAACAAGTGTTGAGCAGATGTCAAGTCCAAGTAGACACTATGAAGGGCCACAGCCCAAATCTTTCCATAAAGATTTACGGAACAGCTGATCAATCCCTATAATAGCAGCCTTTGGTAATAAAGTTGTGTTTGTGGATGAATGGATTTTTCCCAGTTTCAAGTTCTTTAGTGTCTCATTTTTTTTTTCATTTTAATTTCTTATTAGCATTCTTATTTATTTTTTCTAATTTTAAATTCTTATTATTTCAAATGTTATTATTTTGAAGATTGCATATTTCCCAAACTTCATGTTTGCTTTGTCTTAATTTTGAGGGTTTTTTAAAATTATTTTATTCAATTTTAATTACATTGTTAAAAGAGAAAGGAGAACTTAGATATAAAATATTTCTCTCTTGGGGGTAACACTAATCCTTCCAAAAGAAATACATAAATTGACATAGATTGAACATCCTCATAAACATTTCTCATAGTTAAGCTACAATAATTATTCTAATGTAATTAATTAGTAATTTGATCTTAATTTAGTATTTCAATATATATATATATATATATAATTTTCATATTTCTTAATATTTTTAATAATTACTCCTTTTCTCTGCCCCTTTTTCCCTCCTTCGCTCTTCAAGAAGTGAGTGATAATTTATCTATATTTCATTCTCTAATTTTCTCTTTTTCCTTAAATTTGCGAGTCCATTCTTTTCCCTAGCTACTTTTAAATTTTGAGTTTTTTAAAGCTTCACATGAAAATTTATACCCAGTTTGATTTGTACTTCACTAAAAATATATGGCATTACGGGGAATCCTACTTAATATGAATATATATTTGCAAACATTTTCCTAATATAACTCATTTTTAAAAACGTTGTAGCACAATAATACACATTTCTGTGTGCAACTTTCTTCAATACCTCCCCCATCTCTGTATGTATGTATGTATGATGTAACTCTGTATGCATGTATGTATATTTATGTAAGTATGTATGTCCCCGAAAATATTGGAGAAGATCTGAAAAGTAATTCACCAGCAGGTTGCCTGTTGCTTCAGATAACTGAAATTTGGTACATGTGTACCAAAATGTAGTCTGAACAAACTTTGTTCCCGTACCTATTTGTTTGTGAGCTTATTCTACCAACTTTGCACTTGAAGCTAGCAGAGTTTGGATGGAGATTACCTTGGGCTCAGGGAATGGATATAAAACATAGGTTTATGCACTGATCTCAAATTGTTAAAGGATCCCATCACTCCCTTCAGCCCTCTATCATAGGCTCTTGCGCTATCCTGGGAAAGAAAGAAGCAAATATGAAGAGATTGTTCAAAATCAACTCCTTTCATCTGTATGGGCAATTGAACTATGAGAGGATAGTCACAATCATAGTCTGGACGTTTCTGTAGATTTGGAAAGCAGGGTTTGGATATTACAAAGTCAGGCCCTGAAAAGCAGAAGGATGAAATGGCATGCTTCAGATGACACCATATAAGTGGCAGTGGTAAGGATAGATGAAGACAGGAATTAATTAATCAATACTGTTCTTACAACAACATAATATTTACAAATATCATCGATTACACCAAGTAAGAACATTTTAATTCTTTCCACATAAGTGTCACGACACACTATTGTCATCATCATCCTGCCTTTTTCCTTCACAGTTTGGGTCTCAGTTTTGGATCATGCAGTTATATTAGTTTTGGATTTTGATCCTGAAAAATCAATTCTCAAAGGCCTTCTGGAATAAAAACAATTTACCTGCTTGAATAAAGATAGTAAGGAAAGTGCTAGCCTAACCCCTCTGAGAAGGGAATTCCAGAGCCTGGGAGTAGCCACTGAGAAGTTCCTTTCCCATGTTTTAACAAATGTACCTAGGAGGACGGAGGGAGTAAGAACAGGGCCTCCCAGAAGATCTCAAAACATGGGTTAGCTCACATGGCAGGATAGAGGCCTTCAAATAACCTGGACCTAAGCCAAATAAGGCTTTAAAGTTGATAATCAGCACTTTGAATTCTGCATGGAAATAGGCAGCTAGTGGAGCTGTTGCAAGTAAACAGTTATGTGCTCCTTGTAGCCAGTTCCAGTTAACTGTCTGGCTGCAGTTCTTTGGGCCAGGTGAATTGTCCAAACACTCAGCAAAGAAAACTCCACATAGAACACGTTATTGAAATCCAAGTGGGATGTTACTAAGGCATATATCATCATGATCAGGCCTAATGTCTCAATGAATGTGTTCAGTGGTCACAGAAGTCTTACCTGTGCAAATGCAGTCCTGGCCACTGCCCAAGACATGAGCTGTCTATTTCTAATATGGCAATTGGCATACATGTGACTACTGCCATGTGATAGGGAGATTAGACTGGCTTTACGAATACTTCTGCAAATAAGTACTTGGAATAATGATCAGCAGTCACTTGCTCACCTCTGCATGTGGGAGTCATGACAATGGCTCTAAACAGTAAGAAGCTTATTCTGTCAGACATATTTACCGGTATGTGAATTTGTCCAGAGATTTTTTTTAAAAAAACCACTACACCCATGTATTCAAACTAGAGATGTAAGGTATATTCTTGATTGTTATCAAGAGCAGGGCTTTCTTTAAATTTGGTGGGTTGTACATGAAAATTTTGGGTTTTATACAAGAAACTGTTTTGGGCATGTGAAGGATTCGCTCTCCAGACGAGTTCTGCAGTTCCAAACCTTGGACTCTGCCATCACCTTTTCCCTTTCCTCCCTCGATCAGGTACTTGGACCTCAAGATGATCCCTAAATAGACTAGCGGATGTGTTGTTCAATGGTTTCATTGTGGTGAGTGTGACCAGACTCTGTATCAAAATTTAACAAGAAGAGCCAGACACAACTGTGAAAAAGAATAAACAAGTAGAAGTTTATTATACACAATTAGATCCAACATTAATCCCTGTACTAATTGCTCGCAGCTCCCCAGAATCCCTGGTTGACAACCCTATCTCTATTATAGCTTTTTCTTATCTGCCTTCCTTTAGAGACCATTCTCCCCTACAACGCTCCCTTCAAAGAATCCCTGAGTTGTCTTCAGAGCTATGATGTACTGGTTTCAGCCAGGGTTGCCTAGCTTCTTCCTTCACAGGGAGCACAAACAAACAAACAAAAACCTTATGGCTGAATATCCTGTTGGTTAGACCTAGCCAAATTAGATCCATTAAATCAATTGTTGAACAAGAAGTCAATACACAGGGGAATTCTACTGATTCAATAGCTCTGTGCAAGGCAGGTGCAACAATAGGATTTAGGCCCTTATATCTCAAAAGAGCTAGCATGGTGTGGTGGCTTGAACATTGGACTACATACTTGGAGACTAGTGTTTAATTCCCCCCTCAGCCACAGAAACCAATTGGGTGACCTTGGGCAATCACATACTTTCAGCCCCAGATAGATATGCCTTAGTGTTGCTGTAAGTCAACAATGACTTGGAAGCATGAAACACCAACAATCTCACTGAACAGAGATAAAAATTGTGAAATTGTTCTTGCATGCAAAAATGAGATAAGCATATATTCATATTCCTGATTAGAATATATTATGTTTGAAGAAACAGGGACTTCAGCAATAGCCTTCAAATCAAGATAATAAATAGGAGCTTCACTAAAACTTACAAGAGGCACATTACAAGTGTTCACATTTGGCCATGGGGATAGGAGAACATGTGGTATAATCATGTTACATTGTACATTTGATTTATCTAACATCATAAGAGTCTAAACAAGAGATGAAATGATGGCAGTCTAATTATGTTAATCCCTTTCTCAGTGCTATCAAAAATCTAGCATGTTTCAATGTTTCACGGATGTGTTGATATCCTAAGAGGTTTACTGATGGCATCATATGCGGTTGTTTTAAATTGTGGCAGTACTCTTTTTAAAATAAACAATTATTAATACAATTTGAATAATACGTTTCAAGACACGTCTTTCTGTAACTGCTATCCCATGATGAATCATAATGGCATTTAGGAAATTAAGCAGGAAAGATTTTGAAAACAGGAAATCTGCTAGATTCTTAGTACAGGAAGACTCTTGCCTCCTTTCTTCTAAACTGTTGATGTATCATGATGCCCAACATGGGCAAGTGGGCTAACAAAGATCATTATCTGCTAGTAACATTAAAAAAAATTGCTCATTAATTTTTATGGTCTTCATTTTTTTTATAGACTTCTTTATATCTAGCTTAGTGGTTCCCAAATCTTGATCAGCCACATGTTTTGAACTTTAGGTCCAATAATTTCTGACTATCAGCAGTGCTGGCTGTGGACTCTGTGAGGTGATGCCCAGAACACCTGGAAGGCCAAAGTTTGGAAACCACTCATCTAAATTATGTTAATAACACTGAGACCAAAGGATATTGTAGCACTTTTGAGACTAATTGAAAGAAAGATGTTTGCAGCATAAGTTTTCATAGACTGAGTCTATTTCATCAGATGCATGGAACAAAGTGCCTTAGGACAGACATTTATACTCATGAATGAGCAGATGTGTGTTTGAAATACAAAGCTTGTGGGTATGGTGATGAAGTGACAAGTTCAACTTTAACAAGGGCCATTTGGAGACAAAGCTGGGAGGAAAGATGTTGACTAAAACCGTAGATAACTATATGAATGGTGGAGGGAGTTCTTGGAATGGAGTATGCTGCTGGCTGGGAGCCATAAAAGAGTTGTGATGAAATAGACAAGAGAGATTTCATGAAGCCAGGGTTTTAGTGTTTATAATATGCATAGTATGTCAGGAAACCATTATTTCTGTTCAACCCCCTATCAATGGCTTGGAGTTTGTGGATATATTCCTATCCTGCTGTTTCTCTTCCCAGTATCCCTTTGAAGTTTTTTCTTCTCCTAAGGACTGCTGCTTTGAGGTCTGAAATGGAATGTCCAGGAAGACTGAAGTGTTCTACAACTGATTTTTGTGTATTCCCATTCCTCTTGTCTGATTTATCTTCTCTAGCACAGAGACTGGCATGTTTGCCCCATATAGAGTGCTGAAGGGCATTGTTGGCAGAGGATGGCATATATCACATTAGACGATGAGCAGGTGAGAGCACCTCTAACACGGTGAGTGATGTGATTAGGTCCTGTGATCATGTTTACTGAATAGATGTGTGGGCAGAATTGTCATCTGAGTTTGCAGCAAGGTCTTATTCATATTTCCCCACCCAAGTTGTGTGTTCTTCTATATGTAAGTAACTGTTTGAGAATGGGAGGATGTCTGTAGACAAATTAGAAAGCTAAAGAATACTGACTAATTTTCTCATCCTTGAAAAGAAAGGTTGATTTAGTACATTGACTCACTCCATCAAGAAAATGATAAACTACTTTTGATTTAAAATCATTTGCACAATCACTGAAGTTTTCTTCAGAAAATAAATAAAATTTCTGTGTATCTCTGTGAGGAAAACAAATGTATTTTGTGTAATACTTGGCTTTTTATAAAACAAAACAAAACAAAACCTTCCCAAATGGGGGGAAAAATGAAAAATGCACAAAACTCTCACCACCTCACCCAGCTGGCGAAATTTTTCACAATTATTCACATGTGTGCAAGTATGAAATAAGCAAAGATTGCTATCCCTAGGCCAAATAGAAATCTCTGCTACAGGTACAATCTTATGCTTTTCCAACAAGATCTAATGGATCTGTACTGCTAATCCTCTGAAACCTAAACAGCTGGTATTATAGCAAATTGATGACGTTGTAAAACCCCTGTTCTAAAAAAATTGTTATTGTTACATGAATTCAAAACAATTTTGAGGGAAATAGTTGCAATTCTAGTTGAAATGAGGAAATCGCATGTTAAATTACTCTGCTGAACGAGGGTAGAAGGTTCCTTTCAGTAAACAACTTTAGAGACATTGTTGGACAATATGTAGAGAAAGAGCAAAGGATTTTGTTCTTAGAATGTTGAAAAAAGCAAACACAAATAATGGAGTGGGGGCAAGAGACAAGAAGTCTTACCACAGGGGAGATGCATGGCTTAGTCTGATTAAATTCAAATAAAAGTTCAAGAACCATTCATTTTATGTCAAGGATGTTTTTGATGTTTTCTTACAAGCTCCTAGAGTACTCTTGACACAGAGCAGAAGTTACTTACCATCATCTCCTTTAAGTACAAATAAATGTTTGGGCAAAAAATGTTCCAACAAGAGAAATCACATTGAACTGCCTTCCTGACATTTTTGAAACAATTTATTTTGGAGTTATTAATTCCCTCTACAAATTTTGACCATGATTAACAGAAAATTCATGAAGGTGGAAATAGGTTAGCTCCAACGGCCTCATCCGTGATCAGCAGAAAGTACAAGTGTATAACAGAAGCAGTAATGCACACAAAGCTACCCAATCAAATCTTTCTCATGACTGGTGATGGCACACAGAGAATGAAATGATCTTGCCACAAGTAGAGAACAACTTTTCACATAATTGTAGATGAATAATCAGTTTCTCTTGTCCATTGTTTTCTCTTTTTTCCCTATTAACTATTCTATAATGTAGGCTCTCCCTTAATTAGTTTCTTTTTAGGAAGTCATATAGCTATATCTTTCTACATGGATGATGGTTATAGCACTTCTGGTTTTGTTTCACACAGCCTGTGAAGGGTACTTGGACAGAACTGGGCTGGAGTTCCAACACAGTTGCCTGTTCTTGATTCATATCCTCCTTACCTTGCTGCTCAGCCAGACCCTTTCTTGGCAGGAGGCTGCTGACATCCATGTTCCCTCTTCTTGTCCCTGGCCTCTCTCCTCCTATTGTAACACAGAGGCCAGGGAAGTTTTCTTCAGATTATGCTTAGTCAGAATGAATCCTTAGCTTTTGTAGCAACTATCCTACTACTTTGTTCTAAGATGTTTGGGTCTTCCTGATATCTTCCCCTGATGGGAGCCATCAGGATGGGGCAGACATACTTATAGCTTCTGTTCATTGAGTGTGACATTCAATATCACAGGTTGATCAAAAGTGGTTAACCTAGTTTAAAACATTTCTAACTTGTTTGGTGGATTTTTCAAAGGCGGGGAGCTGAATGCAATGCTCATTCATTATTAAGAGATATTATAATTGTCCCAATGTAGCCAATGCCTACCAACCATTGAGGCTTAAAAGCTTGCCTTGATGAATTCCAACACTGAATTAATAAAGCTTCAAAGATACTGATAAGTAACCATACCATTATCCCATCCAATCTCTAAGTAAGAATTAAAAAATAATATTTTGATCCCTTGTGAACAATCATACCTGGACTTTTTCATGCCTCCCTGGGCTAGTAAAACTGGAAAAGATACAGTTTACAGAGAGGCATGATCAAGCTATACATTGAAGCAACAGGAATTTTAACGAGAAAGACACGTGTTTTGCATTTTTGCACAGTGAAACACACTGATGAAAACGTTGCTAAGTTTTAATCTCATTTAAAGAAAAATATTCATCAAAATTCATTAGGCAGAGCTGAGCATTCAGTTGAACTGATGCAGCTAGTCCCAAAGCAGCTCTAAGCTTCCATTTCATATCTTTTTTCTTCGTTTTATGCTTCTTTTAAAATCATTTTAGTGAAACTAGAACATAGATTTTGTATGACTCCCCAAGAGACTTTTAAACACCATTCCCATTCCAAAGAGGTTGTTGAAAGTGCAGGTGGAAAATGAAATCGTCTCATAGGATCTGGTGGGTGACAAATGTTTCAGCCAAGCTGCTATATAATATAACGTGGCAGAGAAGATCAAAGCTTTTTATGCTGCCTAGCATCAAATACTTTCCTACAGTTGGAGCAGATATAAACCCCAAAATGTCCTAGAATGATATGAATAATATTTCAAGGGAACCTAAATTGGCTTTATTTCCTCATGTTACCTTTACAAGACAATTCAAGGTAACATAATATAATATAAGTGTGTGTGCATTTGTGAATGTGGCTTTTTGCTTTCCTGATGTTGAAACTATCGATTCAGCCCTATGAGCTCCATTGTAAGCCTCTTTGTGAATCCCCCACCGAGCCATAAAACTCACTACATGACCTTGGGCCTAAAATGGGAGCAGAAGAGCCATACACATTGCCTTGCTCTCCTCAAAGGAAAAAGTCAGATAGAAATGTAATTAACAAATGAATGGTACTATGTTAGACCATTGATTTGAGAGACACTCATCTCTGGGCTTTGTGCTCAAAGGAGTGAACAGAAGAGCATTCTGCTTTGTTACTCAAGACCTTTTAACTGAGCAGCACAGAAATGGAACTTCAACATTTCTACATGAAAGGCATCTGTTATGTTACTAAGCCCTCTCATTGGCAACAGGCACTGAGGTATCACTATCATTCCTGGAGCAGCAGCTAGGGAGGATTATTCTCACATCTGAAACTGTCCCTGGAAACAATAACTAATATTATGGATAAACTATGCAAACATAGTTAAATTGCCTCTAGCTTTCCTGTCAGATGCTGCCTTTCAAAGTACAAGAACAGACTTGAGTTAGTATACAGTTCCTTAGGTGATTGTCCCTATTATAATCCTTTCTTCACTGGAGACATCTCATTGATACGGATTTGTAGCAACCACCAAAGCTGAAGTGGATTCACTGCCCAATGACATGGAAGCCTCTACTGCACACACATGTCTAAGAATATATCTGAATGCAACAGAACACTGGCGTAATTCATGATCATTATCATTATCATCACTTTGTGTGTGTTCATTTTGTTTATACTCCACTGTTATTCACAAAACACCCAACACAATTATAGTCTATAGAAAACTATGTAAAAGCATAATTTTAACATCAGATATATAATAAAATAAAACAAAGCCATCAGCATACTCAATTCAAAATAAATAATACATTTATATACATTTCTCTATCCTCTAGATAATATATTTAATAATAATATGGTTTAACTATAATACATTTGTCTGCCCTCTAGAAGACTGCACAAATAATTAGTGCCTAAACAACATCACCAGTGTGGCTAGCCAAACCTCTACTGGAATAAAGTTCTGTGAGCAGATATGATAATGATAACTATATCTAATGAGGTATACACACTAGAAAGAGCTGAGAGTATCAGAAAGAAATTGGTTCAACATTTAATAAGACTGTATAACCAAAAAGATTAAGTTCTAAGCAATAACACTTCTAAATACATAAAGATGTTCTAAACAATTATACAAATTTGCAAAGCCATAATAAATTACACTCAAAAGTCTCTCACAGGAATCAGTTTACAATTATCTGTAGTTAAAAAAAAAGGACGATGGAGAAAAAATATAATGGGGGTAGAATTGATTTGGGTGTACAAAGAAAAGAAAGAAAATTTCAGGGATCAGAAAGGTGAACCAGGCATAAGCACACAGTCTTTTAAAAATAGTGCTGCTACATAAAGGATAGCTTTCAAAGAGCACAGAAACTTTGTAAGGAATTTGCAAGGATTCAAAGTTCCTCCACAAAAGCAATGTTTGGAGATCCTCTGAGAAAATGTGTACAAGGATTAGAAGATGGACGTAGCAATCACTCAACTCCATTCCTTCCCTACTCAGGCATTTTCCAAGAAATGAAATAGGGGGCAGGGGGAAACAGATTTGAAAATTTGCGCAAAGAGTTATAATAGTACAAACTAGGTTCTAGTTTCTTCCAAGGAAAGTGCAGTGCACTTCAAATTAGAGTGGCTGGTGGCTTTCATGTCAGTGGGGTGATGAACCTGTGCCAGGTTCACATTTTGAAGGTGCTATCCAAGGTGCTGAATCTACGGAGGCTAAAGGGCTTAGCGTGTTGAATAGCATCCTTGAAATTCAGGTTAAAACCTTGAGTATATTCATCACCACAATGACATGGAGACCACCAGTTCTCATTGATGGACAACCACAGAAGTACTCCAAGCTGTTCAATTGGTTTGGTATTTTATTCGAGATAGTGCACATAACCCTGACACATAAAATGTCACTGATAAACTGTACAATATTATTCAGTGTCAATTGTGTAAGCAATCTTTTAACATGCCTACTTTAAGATGTGTGAGAGCTAGCATGTGTAGACATTTGAAAGTTGGACTATGACTCTGGAGACCAGGGTTCAGATTCCTGCTCAGCTATGTAAACCCACTGGGTGATCTTGGGCAAGTCACACTCTCTCAGATTCAGGTGAAGACAAAGGTAAACCTCTTTTTAACAAGTCTTGCCAAGAAAACCATGTGATAGGTTCACCTTTGGGTCATCATAATTTGGAAACAGCTTGTAGGCACACAACTGAAAACTTTAAGATGTGATCATAGAGTGATGCCATACTGAATCCTGTTTTTTTGATAATGTACTAGATTCATTCAATACTACAGTTACATTATTTTTATAGTTATTTAATCAATTAAAATAAACACAGTTGAATATGTATATTAAACTTGTTATAACAACTGCATTAATAATATTTTAAATAAAACTACATTTCACTTTTACTTTCATTGGGACTTACTGGGTAGTAAAAAGATGCTAAACACAAAGAGCAACTACTTTCTGAATTTTCAAAGAAACAAATGGACACATATGTTATGCAAATTGAGGCTATTATACTTTGGACACATCATGATGACATGACTCAATAAAAAAGATAATGTTTGGTAAACTGGAAGCCAGAAGGAAAAGAAGAAGATCGCATTATAAGTGGGTTGACTTTATCAAGGAAGCCATGGTCCTGAGTTTGCAAGATATGAGCAGGGTTGTGGATAATCAAAGTTCTTAGAAGTCTTTCATTTATAGGGTCACCACAAGTCAAAGCTGACCAGACAGCAAATGACAACAACAGGAAAACAACAACAACAACAACAATATGAGAGATACTTCTTAAAATTTGTTGGTACAATTGATGAACATCTTACCTCATTTTGAAGATCCCTGATCATTTTGCTTTTCCTCTCCATTTCTGTCTTCAAAAAATTAATCTGGAAATGTAAAGTAACCATTTATGAAATCTCTGTACATCCATAAATAGATAAAGTGGGTCTATCAGGTTTTATTTTAAAAAATCTTGCATCAAAACTTCTGCAAAACATTTTCTGGATCTTCATAGAGTTGCTGTTGTATCAGACATCCTCTCCTTTCATATTTATTGCTTTCTTGTCCACTTAAAACTTTTAGTAAAAGCTGGCCTCTACTTTAGACTGACCTACATAACTAAACATTCTAAATGGGAAATGTATGGCACATCTGGGAGACATAGGCTAAAATCCTCTGAGCCTCCAGAATGCATCCTGGGAGCACAGAAGATAGGTCACAACTTTCACTCCATAGGTAGATAGCGAAGTCCACTGTTGAAAGGAGAGGTATGATCTTCAATTCTACCTCCCAGCACCCTACAAAATCCCATAGAATGTTCCTACCAACACTGGGGAAGGATAAAAAAAAAGAAAAAAAAAAGGAGAATAAGAGAAGCTCTGTTATCTATGTGCACAGTCCCAACATGGAGTGAAAGCTACACTAGTTCTGGAGAAGGTATAAACTACGTCCAGCTAATGAAACAGGTCCCTGACTTCTCCCCTCTAATAAATTGATGAGAAAGAAGGTAAAGTAGTTTTCAAAGAAACAGCTATTTTAAGTCTCTCACAGGATAAAAAGGAGGAAGGGAGAGGGAGAGGAAAAAGAAGGAATGTAGCAGCATCATTAAGATTAAATGGATTTCATGCTAAAATAAAAAAGCCATTTAATCTAACAGGTGCTGCCACACACCTTCTTTCCCCCCCCCTTCTTTTTCTCTTTCCTTACTTGTCCCCCCATGGCATGAATTCAAAAGACTTCCAATATGTTTCAGATTTCAGCACTGAGGCACTCCCAAGCTAAAGGCAGAACTGACCAGCCAAATAGGTTATCACTGGTTGTGTTAATTTTCATGACTTTAATCTGCTCAAAAAAAAAAAAAAACCCTCAAAAAGATAAAGAACAGAACCATAGTCATCCACTTTGGCCATAAAGTTGAGGAAAAAGGAAAGATATTCAGCTATATTTTTGTTTCACAATGCTCTAGCTTTCTACACTACTGAATAATTTTTACTAACGTTTTTTGATGTTTAGAATAAATGATAGAATTCAAAAGTTTGCTGAAATGGAACTCGATAGCCATCTGCAGACACTCTTCTGAACCATGCACAGACCAAGATCACACTAGACCTCACCTCTCTCTCGCCTGGTGATTGCTGAGAGAAGGTGCTGGCTGTATATTTGAACAATTATTCAGTATTGAATAGCTTCTAAGAATCGTGGTTTATGGATATGATTCCACCAATGATTCACAACAGCACATACTTAAAGGTTCAATTTGTAAAAAATACTCTTGAATTATCTCTACAGGATCAACGATACCACTTTATAATTTAATAGATTTTTCTCACCCACATTCATCTCACTAGAAATGTATTATTGTACTGTCAACCAGCTTAATTCCAGGAATAACGTTGCTGTTTATAGCTTTCAGAAGCCAATAAGCAAAAAGCCTTGGTATTCTCACCTGACTTCCAATAATTCAGAGCAACCTGATGAAGTATGAGTGAAGTAAATTAATTTCACACATTTTCATAAGTGACTTGAAGAGCTCTGTAGTAGGATCTAAACAGTATTTACTGATTTTCTCCTACTAATTCTCTCTATAGTTGTACTAATTTTTCTCTCATATAGGGAAAGCATAGACATTGATTTTACAAGAGATCTTTTCTACAAAAGGAGTGAAGCTATCTACTAAATTTCTTAATTACATCCTTGTAGCTAGGTAAAACTAATCAAATATAAATAATTAGTTGTTTATAACTGTGAGGCTGGAAAATGCCACCATGTGCTGCTGGGACGTATTTTCCAGCCTTTTATGAATTTTAGCTATTAATTCATCTTCGCTGCCACCACCCACTGAATTATGAATTATCTGGACACTTGGACAGTACAGCGGGACCCTGTCCAATCACGTACATCCCTAAGCTTAAGGATCTTCCTTCCCCCCAGTCTACCTAGCTTGGCGTGGGAAGGGGAGAAACAGGGTCTTTTACAGAAAGTATTTATTAAAGTTAGGCAAATAAACAAGGCAAATTACCACACATGGGAAGCTCCCTCTTCCCAGGCACACTTAGTTACAAAAAGAACAGATATGAAAGCACAGATACATTCTTTAGATCAGCCAGCCTCCAAAATAACAGAAAAGTCCCTAACACGACTAGATAACTTTAGTCTAATTACTCACAGTTGTTCCTAGGCTTAGATGTTCTAAAGGAAGGGCCAGGAGGCGAGGCCAATGGCCTCCAGCCTGCTACTGGCACAGAACCCCCCTCCATGAGGTTCCTTGGTTGTTATTCCTTTGTTATCTCTCAGCCACATGGCCTTGCAAGAAGTTTTATAACTTCTCCTTGGAAGCATCATGAAGATGCTCACTTCTTTCCTTTTTGATTGGTCAGTTCTCACCCTGTGACCTATGATGCTGACCACATGACATATGATGCTGACCCACATGACCTATGATGCTGACCCACATGACCTATGATGTAATCTAATCCCCAACACCTTATTAACCCTTGGTTTACCTGAAGAGGGCAATTTCCCCCTTTAGCTAAGTCAAGATAATGGGAAGCCCCATTATCACAATAACTTTTTACCTTCAAGCTCTAAGAAGATCTTCAAGTCTGCTGTTTGCATTTTATATTTAATTTGTTTTACAAATTAAAAAAAAAAAACTAAAGGAAAACATAACAAAGTACATAGACTGGGGATATATGAAGCAGAAACTTGGAGTGATAGAGAAGCCTGGAAGTCTGAGAATGATGGGATTTAGAACAGCACAGAATAATATAGAAATCAGATAACTGGGCTTCTGCAGGCTTCTACAAACCATTCTAATTTCTGATGACCTTTGAGTTACTTGCCTGTTTTGTTATTGACAACTGGTGAGGGCTGGTGCCTAGGAAGGGACAGTCTCACTTGGAAAATATATGGACATTGGGAAAGGAATGCATAGGACTGATAACAAAGGAATTAACAAAGGGAGCCCTGGTGGCGCAGTGGTTAAATGCCAGTACTGCAAGCCACAAACCACAAGGTTGTGAGTTCGATCCTGCCGGGTCCCAAGGTTGACTCATCCTTCCATCCTTTCGCAGGTCGGTAAAATGAGTACCCAGCTTGTTGGGGGCATGTATAGAAAAATGTTTCGAAATACATGCTAAATTGTTCACCGCCTCGATCTATATGGAGAGGCGGGATACAAATAAATAAATAAATAAATAAATAAAATTAGCAGTGCCAGACCCCCCTCCCCTCACTTAAGGAATGTAAGCAGGCTCATTTTGAAAAAACAAGAGATAGGTGCTATGTGACTGATGTATTAGGGGGGCAGGCACTATGTGACAGGGCCAAGGCACAGGCTCTGATATCTGAAGCTCACCAACCCTTACATACTGTCGGGGCCTCCGCGGCTCCGGACACAGCGCCTGAGGAGGAGGACGACCCGGTCTCCTCGCGAGTAGCAGCGGAGGCCTCCGGCGCCGGGAACAGCCGCCCGGACGCCGTCGAGGCTACCGCTGCCGAGGAGGAGGCCGCGGATCCACCCGCGGTTTCGGGCGGCTGTTCCAAGCCCACCTGCACTGCCACCGCCGAGAACGAGGGCGGGGAGGCCTCTGCTGCCGCGGAAGGCCGCCCGAACCTCGCCTGCCCGGCCGCCGCCACGGAGCTTACCTGGGAGGCTGACACCGCTGCCGAGGACGCCGACGGAGCCATCGCCACGGAGGGGAGTCGCCCGGAGGACGCTGGAGCCACCGACACTGGAGGAGGCCGACCAGGTGTGCTCCCGGGGTGGGCAGGGCCCAGGCGCCACTCTGGGCCACCGTCCACCCGCGGGCCCGATCCGGAGGAGCCCGTCGGCCTCCCTCCCATGTTCACACAGCGGCGGCAAGCCAAGGAGGCTGCCCGCCGTTCCCGCCAGCTGCTGGAGCGTCGGCTGCAGGCTGAGGGCTCGCAGCTGGCTGAGGACGCACAGCTGTGAGCCCGGCTAACGGCTCCCAGCTGCGCAGCCACCCCCAGATTGGCCGGAGCCAGCACCAGGCTCCTATTTAGATCCCAGGAGGAGCTGAGTCCAGCACGGAGCAACAACCAACGGCTCTCTGTGAATTGCCCGTCCGTGCTGCCTCGTTACTGCCTCGTTACCTCCTCGTTCCCGCCTAGTTCCTGCCGAGACTCTGCTCGGAAGCCTTGCCAGCCAGCTTAACTCTTCGTTGCCCGGGTGAGGAAAACCCTTTCTTTTTGTTGCTGTCTTTTGCCTGAAGTAAGGCTTGCTTAAGTTTGCTGCTGGACAGCTTTGGTTTGCTGCCACTCCGCTGGCAGAGGCTTCCGGGACGCCAGCCTCGGCCCGAGCTAGACCCGAGCCTGCCCAGCCCCGCCCAGCCGCCGACACATACAGGTGATATAACTTAGTATGCTAATATCATTTTTTATGGGAAATATATAGGTCTTTCTTTGTTCTGCACATCTGATTTGTGACTCCCTAGACACCTCTTGGTTTCAGTCTGGGTTGAATAAAAGATTTTTTTTTTAAATATAATTTTATTCAAATTTCAACAAATAAAACAAACAGTAATTTCTGCAATGTTACATGTAATGTTTTTCCTTCTTCCTTTCATTTCTGGATTACAATTATTGATATTCCCTCTATTTATTATATCACGTATCGCAATAAAATGTTAATAATCTATAATTTGTTAGTTCCTGCTATATATCCCTACTTTACTTGCTACATGATATTTCATTAACTGTTAACTGTATAATAATTGTTATCATGAAAAATGTAATGCCCTCCATCTACCCCCAACCCAAATCTGTAACAATCTTCCACTCTTTGTTTATGTCCTCATCTGATTTCCCTTTCAATCTTTGTGTAAGTATGTCCGCATTTCTATTTTCCATAAAAGCTGTCCACCACTGTTCCGTTGTAGGTGTAGTTTCATTCTTCCAAAATTGTGCATATTCAATACGAGCTGTCGTCACCATATACAATATAATTCTCCAATGTCTCTTAGCTGGTGTTGCATCTAGAGTATGTGTCATGTTTAACAAGTAAAATTCAGGTGTCATCCCAAATTGTGTCTTCAAAATTGAACTTAGTTTCTTATGTATTTCTTTCCAGTATTTTTGTGCTCTGGGACATGACCACCACATATGAAATAATGTGCCGCAGTTCACTTGACATTTCCAGCATTGGCCTGTACCTGTCTTATAAATTGTCTTTAATTTTTCTGGTGTCATGTACCATCTATGAAATAGTTTGTAATAGTTTTCTTTTAAATTTTGGGCAGCGGTAAATTTCTGTGTACATTGCCAGCTCTGTTCCCACCATTCTAACTGTATTGAGTGCCCAACATTTTGTGCCCATTGTATCATTGCAACTTTAACTGTCTCTCTCACACACATTCTTGTTGTAAAATTTCTTTGTACAAATGTGCTAGTAAATGTGGTGGATTTTCTCTTAACATTCTCAGTAAATGAATTTGTTCCTTTTGTTGTATTCCATAGGTTTGTACATCCATCTGAAATCTTTCCTTTAGCTGTCTGTAGGGAAACCAGCTTAATTTTATTCCTTCAGTTTCCAATTTCTCTCTTGATTTCATCTTCACACCGGAGTCATTTGTTATATCTAATAAGTCTTCATACGTAACCATTTATCTGTATCTTTCCATCTCCCAAAAAAGGCTTCTTGCGGAGAGACCAAATTACGTAACTGCCTTATATTCTTCTTCTTGTAGTCATTCCATATTCTAAATAGCGATTTCCTTATAAAATGATGCATAAAATCTTTGTCTACTGCTGTTTTTCCATAAAACATATAGGTGTGCCATCCCATTCTTAAGTCTGCTCCCTCTAATGCCAGCATCCTCGAGTTTTGAAGATTAAGCCAATCTTTTAGCCATGTGAATGCCACAGTCTTATAATATGTTTGTAGGTCCAGCAAGCCTAGACCACCTCTTGCTGTTGTGTCCATCATGGTTCTCCATTTAATTCTTGGTCTCCTAATAAAAGATGCTTTAAATCTACCACTGGGTGTGTAACTTTTGGCTGCATTCCACTCCAGGGAAACCTGCTCATTGTTGCTAACAGGGGAAGCTAAGAAGGTTTGGGCCTAGTTAGTGGCTGGCCACAAGGACCGCCCAGGGAAACCTATATATGCTTAGCAGTGAATAAGAATAATGTTCAGTTCAATTTTATATGCGTGCATGTACAGTCATTCCTCCACAATCACTAGGGTTAGGGGCATAGGACCTCCTCAAAGGTGAAAAAAAAAAATGAATAGGCCCTCCCAAACCATATTTAACACACAAAAACACACCATGGATTGGCTCTTGTGGGTTTTTCGGGCTGTTTCCTCTGAAGATGCCAGCCACAGATGCAAGTGAAACGTCAGGAGAAAATACAACCAGAACACGGTCTCAAAGCCCGAAAAACCCACAAGAACCAATGGATTCTGGTCGTGAAAGCCTTTGACTCTAAACTATGGATTCTGGGGTCCTTCACAATGAAGATGTGGGAGGCTGGTGGGGCTTACTGCCACCTCCATTGCTGCCCCACACCATTTTTAATAGAGATTTACAAGCCTCATTTGCAGTTTCTCAATCTCATGAGGCTTGCAGTCCATATTAAAAATAGCACAGGGAGGCAGCAGAGGTGACAGCAAATAATCCATGAACAATCAAATCCACAAAATTGAAACCCGCAACTGTGGAAGGCTGACTTTACATGCATATATATATATTCACAAACCTCTTAATAAACCTGATGGAACAAACTTAAGGGGTTTTTTTATGACTGTGAGAGAGAAAAAACTGGCAGATTAGTCCATCTGTCAATGCTTTGAACACTTAGTCCTTAGAAGTTTTGCTTAGCCTCCATGTGCATTCACCAGATTTGTGGTGCTGATTTAGGGTACAATCTCTTTTATTCCTCTTTAATGTGTTACCCAGGTGCAATATGCATCTGGCCACATTGAGAATAGCTGTACCTGTGAAGATGATTGAGAATTTCATTTGTTTCATGTTTTGGAAAGAACCTGGCACATTTCCTTCATAAACTAAATGGGAAGATTAAAACTTGAGATAAAATGAAACTGACCATTTTGTCTAACCCTACACATACTTGCAGATTAGCTTATTGGGTTTTTGTGTGAAGCTCCTTTTGAAGAACATCTAGAAACTTCAACTGGTCCAAGATCTGGCTGTCAGTGATTTGACTGAAGTCAGATCAAATTATCTTGATGCACTTCTGATCTTGCATCAGCTCATCTGGTCATCAGTGAGCTTCTGAGGTCAATTTGAGTTGCTAGTTTTGATGTAAAAACTCATATATCTCTGATACATGCATTGAGTATGCCTCAGTGTTCAATAGTACCATTACCGGTACATCCATTTAAAAATTGTACTATCATTATGCAGAGTTAGACACCTGAGTTTCTCAGGTGAAAAATCTGGGGGTTAAGGAAGATCTTTAGTTCTGTGCCTCTTCTTAAAAATATTACACTTATGTCTGGAAGGCATGTGGAAAAGGACTGTATTTGGAAGCCTTGTGCCAAGACAGATGACCTCAGCATGGCTAGGTCATAAATTCAAAAGGACTAGACAGGAAAGTCCTGGTGCTTATGGGCTTGTGATAACACTCTCAACAACCCAACATTTAAATATAATAGCAAATGAAAATTCCCCAGTGAAGCAACCAATCATCATTGTCCTGTAACCTCTTCTACGGAAACTCTCCTTTGTTCCCTCACCTGTCTAGACATAAAGATACTGTTGCAACTCCTATCAGTGCTCTGTCACCTGAAGTTAAAACCATTAGTCCTTTCTGGATCCCTTTTGTTTGCTCCATCAGAGAGCAATTAAAACATTCCCCTTTAGGGTGGGAAACCGGGTACTTAAACTCTGGCTCCAAGTCTGACAATTTGTAGTACCT